>JAIFZK010000226.1:2462500-2519550 GCA_027481765.1 Tenualosa thibaudeaui | reverse complement strand
GAGGCTAAAAGGACTAAGGACTATTGTTGGAGAGAAAAAAATAGGCGTTTTGGGAAATCAGACGTGACCCTCCTCATTAGTAGATCGTTTCAAAATGCATACCTGGAAAAAGGCTTTCTCATCATTTAATCACTGATTAAAATGACTGGAGTTACTAAATGCTATTGGGACTCCACCTAGAATCATGTCTTATGGTCAGATGGGATAAAAACGGAATGTTTTGATTGATGCTGGATTAAGCATGTACAAGAATTATTATACTAAAAATAGCTCCCAGCCTTATGGTATAATGACGGGGCTTCAATGTTTTGAGTTGTTTTGATTCCAAAGGCTCTAGAAATCTCATTAGGGTGGATGTCATCATGACCCCCATGAAATATTTGACCATTTTAAATCAAAATCTGTCTGTTGTTGTCAAGGCAACAAAAGGCAGTCTTGTTTGGCTCATCCAACTGCTCAATAAATCAAAATGCAAGTTCATATAAACAAAAACATGTCTTACTGATCACAAAATCAAGCCTCCTCCATGGCTGTCACAGTCCTCTGATCTTAGCAGTATAGTAAGCCAATGGACTGAGCTATAGAGGAGTAAGCACCAGAGAGGACCGATGAATATGGACAATCTAGACAGATTCTATGAAGAGGAAGGGTCTCAAATCCATGTATTGTGCTCTCCAACTTTGTTGGATATGAAAGGTGATGGCTAACATTGCATTATCGGCAAAAGGTGGCTTTACGATGTACAATATGCAGGAGAGACAATAATTGTGGCACAATTGTGTACACAATTATTTATTTCTTTAAAATGCATTGTTCTCAATGTTTTCATTATGTGATTAAGGACAATTACAAATAGATTACTTTTTAAAAAATGGGCTTTTACATTACATTTATTTAGCAAAGCTTTTATCCAAAGCAACTTACAAAGAGAGGACATAAACAATAGCATACAAAGTGTACAGTGTTCGCAGGCAAAGAATAGAATAGGTACTAGTGCAACAGTTACATCCATGTCTTTTTAGCCAACTTTACCAGGGGTGCCAATAATTATGGAGGGCACTGTATCGTTAGCTTGGCCAACCAGTGTGTTCACTGAGTAACTAAATTTGGAGACTGGAGAAACATCTCCAACATTAAGAGTCCCACAGTGTCCGAGTTGCCAAGGTCTGTCTTGTTGTATTTATTTAAGTACTGACTTATGTACTGACATGGAGTATTTGATTCTTTGAGCGCAAAATATGAGCCATGTTTTTAGATCAGAACAGCTGTCCTGACGTGGGGTTTTTAGCTCCGAGAGGCTCAGTGTCATAGTTTTACTGCAGCCGAGGGGCTGAGGCCCGCAAACAATGATGTTGGTTGGCTGCCAAATCAATACAGTCAGGTCATCAAATTTCACACCACATCAAGCATCACTGCGAACATAAAATTGTAAACACTGTTTGTACAAATTCTCTCGTTTGTGTCCAAGAGATTTATCAGAACACTTCAGTTGAACAATGCATAGCAGTTCATTGGTTACTTAATCTTTGTAATGATCCTTGTCACATCATTTGGTGTCAACCAGCTTTATGCTCTATCACAATTAGTAATTACAAACTGTTATACTGTAAAAGAGGCTTGGATTATGTCAAATGACAACTTCAAGGAGGGCAGCCTGTGCCCACAGTGAAAAGGTCCTTGGTGCTGTATAGGCTTTCTGCTGTTATTGGATTTTACATGCTATTCTTTGCACACAGTAAGAATGAAATACACTGGAGAATCCCCATTCTACTCCTGTGTGTGTGTGTGTGTGTGTCTCTTGGGATGCAGTGTTTGTACACAGACCAAAGGGACTGAGGACACTGAGGTATACTTGCGTGTGTGTGTCTACATGTGTTTTGTGTGTGTGTGTGTGGTGTGTTTGTTTGTGTGTGTGTGTGTGTGTGTTTGTTGGGTGAATTATCCACAGGGACAGACCTACCCCCTCCACATGAGAGACTTTTATTGATGTCAGTGTAATTACAGAGAGCCATGAAGCCCTACAGACTGCTGATCAGCTGTGTGTATATCTTTGTGTTATTATATGTTGAATACTTCAGTGACATTAAATTAAGCTGTATATTAATTAAAAAAAATTCTTGTAGGTTATATGAGGAGGAATAAAACATCGTTCAAAATATGATCTGAAATAACAGATTATATTTCAGCTTAACTGTAATGGCTGCAAGCTATACTTGCACTTCGAAGAGCAAAGATGAAGTAGTTTGACTTCTAAGGGCGGAGGGGTTGGGGGCATTGGGATTCACCCATTGGTATTCAAGGGGTGTCATTGGGATTCACCCACTGGTATTCAAAGGCCATGGGGGACATCATAAAAAAGTACCCCAGAAAGCTTTATCCAAGGTGTCAGTCTGTTTAAAACATTCTCTGCTGGATCAGTGCTGAGCAAAAGGTAATGGCTAAACCCCACAAAGAGTCTGTCCTTACCAGACACCAAATTTAATCAGCTAATTACAGTGATGAATGTGATTTGCTTTTCCTGGGATAATAAAGTACAGTATATTTAACATGTGTAAAGTGCTCCCCTAGCGCCACCCCTGTCTCCTTGATTAATGTAAATTTAATTAAACACAATGCTAATTAAGCAATAAATAATGACAAGGTGGGCATTTATGCAAAGATAATCACACACCTTCAGTGAGGTGATGACTGTAAAAAAAAAATTAAAAAATCAGGTTATGTTTTTGGGGATGACTGTGACACTGTGACACGACAACAAGGTGACACTGCCTCCAGCGCCCCCGTGGTCACTGCTTGGCTCTGTCCTTCAAATTGGCACTGTTGGAATAAAACATTACCATTCACTGCTTGGCTCTGTCCTTCACATGGGCACAGTTGGAATAAAACATTAACGTCTTGTGACGTGTATCATAAGAGAAAGATTACAGTGTGACATACTGGCTGATTCTGTGAGTGTATGTGTCAGCCTGTCGGTCTGTTTGTCTCTCTCTCCCTCTTTCCCTCTCTCCTCTCTGTGTACGTATGTATTTGTGTCCGTCTGTATATGTATGTGTGTGTGTGTGCATGTGTGAGCATGTGTGTTTGTATGTGTCTACCATGCAGTAAGCAGATAACATATACACCTGTGTTATCCAATCAGGGCCAATCATTATGGAGGAAACATCAATTTTACAGACAGTCTGCTTCTCCTCTGTGTTCCCCAGCCCTCAGACGGGTTACAGTCGCTGTGTTCCGATTCGACGAGCAGCTCTATTCACTTATTCACAGCAACATCAGTGTCAAATGTCACTGCTTACCGACTCCAGATATGCAAATAAATAAGTGTGTTCTGTAACCACTGATTAATGGCATCAGCCTCTTGGCTGTGCATAAGTCGGCTGTGTTCAGACAGAAACGACAAATAAATCTATCAATCATGTGCTGCAGCTCTAATCCTAGGCCATCAGACGCTAGCTGCTACCCCAAGCACTTTACTCTGAGCTGCAGGGGAAAAGCAGGGAGTACGCACGCCGAAAACAGCAGGGTCCAAGCAGTTTAACTCCACGCTCTTCAGGCAGCCATATCTAGGCGCTGAGGAACCTCTGTTCTAGAGAGTGATCAGCTGATGGAGTTAGAAGAAGCGCAAGATGCAAGACTAGAGACTGCTGGGAAATGCAAACTGTTATAAAAGTGGGATCATTTTATTTAAATTCAATTCAAATTCAAATAATTTCAATGACCTATGTTTTAGGTTCCTCTAAGCAGTGTTGGGTAAAGGTTGGTGCACACAGATTCCACATGTAGAATTTCACATATTTCACATCAAATGTCTGATTTTTACAAGCGAAATTAGTTGATAGTGATATTTTAGCACTTAGCTTATTTCATGTGAATATTTAGCAAATATTTAAAATTAGCACTTGGTGTGCACTGACCTTAAATTACTAAGAAAGAGTAATGAATTACCAATTACTCTTTGTCTGTATATTACAGCACAGAAACAACATTACAGTAATATATCACTAAGTAATGTGCTACTTCCCAACACTGCCTCTTAGGAAAGCCCTGGGGAATATACCATAGCTGCATTTAAGGTGAAATCCTCACTTTCAGTTTCATTTTCCTATGCCCCATTCAGTTAATGTTAGCTGCCGGTTTGCTATTGGTCTATGTTGTATCAAATATTCTCATTCTTTTTCCTACAGATAGCACTCGGTGACCTTGAACAACAGGGCTGAATTGATTCACAACTGACCTCTGAATCTCAGTTCTCTGAGCTCTCTGTCGGGTTCTGAGCCCCACATTGCCAGTCCGTGTCATTTTGGATGAAAGTGTCTGCTAAATATCATTCAGCTGTACTTGACTTACTGGTGTTTGTTCACACAGTCGTACCTCAGCAAATGGACACCAGGCAATGAAAGTGTAGTGTTTTTGGGGAACTAAACCCCATGAGTGCAACCACAGTCATGTACTCCATTGTACAGAGATGGTGAGACACAGAGAGGGAGAGATTGTTGCCACTCTGCTCTACTCTGGCGAAGAAGGGGGAATTAATGCATCACAAGACCAATATAGAGGTTGATGTATGCAATCCCATGCGTGTATATCCCCGGCACCCTGTGAGTTGTAATGATGGGGTTTTAAGCATGTGGCCAGGCCCTGCCAGCCCCAGCTCATCCCTGATTAAAACAGGGTCTCTGATCACATTTGAAACGATATTAGAATGTATGTTGAAATGAGACCATTTGGAAAAAGTGCTAAGAGGGATCCATTCCACTACAAATGGAGGCTGAATTCAATAAACTTCCCCCAAAGCTGTAATTCAATTAAATATTTAGCGGTGGAATTCAATTAGAAAATAATGATTAATTCAGAGGCCACACTAATACAAGACCCTCTCTCGTTCATGACGCTTTGTCTGCCATCCTGATGTCAGTTTTGATCTGATAACACTTTCCTCCTCATAGGGCCTTTTTGCACATTTTTATTATCTTAATAGGGTGAAAGGTGATGGTTATGACATCTCTTTCTCTCTCTCTTTTCCTCCTGCTCTCTTGCTCTCAGTCATTAACTTTCATGGCTGCCAAGATGGCAGAAAACAGTACTGTAGCATCATTCCTTCCACACTAGCATGAGCACAAAATAAGCCTTGTTTAAGGTAAACAACAAAAAAAATAGATTTCACCCCGAAAAAGGAAAACGATGATTAGCTTTAATCACTAACCTTCCCCTAGTGGCCCACTGCACTCTACAACACCTTCACTCTCTTCTATAAGAAATATCCATCAGGTGCGTTGTGTTGCAGTACGATGAGAGATGAAAGAGGGCCGAAGCGAAGGCTGGCGACTCAAGAGGAATGCCAACAGCCTCATTACTTGTCATAGCATATTGTGACGGGAAATTGCTTCTTTCCGTTTTTGTTTGCTCAGGCAATTACAATAAACTCTCTGCTTGACACGTTGTTTGCACAGATGTAGCTCATTAATATACATGAGCGCTAATCTGAATTATTGAACCACTTGCCATAACTCCAACAATGGATTTGCACCTTCGACAAGAGGCAGAGGAGGGAAGACAGACAGAGAGCGAAAGGAATGAGGCACAAGAGATGATGATAATGGTGGCCTGGTTCTGGAGGAAGGGGCGTTATAGTGGTCGGGGTTCTTATCACACGTGAAATCCTTTGATTAAATGTGTAACGGTGTAGAGAGGCTTGCCAGGTGTTCTTTGCCGGTCTTAGGCCGGTCTTAGACACCTGATGACACTTCCGCAAACTCACTCAGCAAAGTGACAGTTGGACACAAGTTGGGTCAGCCACAAGTAAAAGAAGCATCAGTGAGCTCTAACATAAGTTGACACTGACTTTTTATACTCTGATTACACATGGCTTAATTTAAGCATCAGCTTTTCAATCACTTTTTGAGCACCGGAAGAGCTTGACAGTTTCTCAATCAAGTATGACATGAGAGATTATATCATGTGTATAACTGTGCCCTCGTTGAACTCTTGATACAGGAAAGACAACTTGGAGAAGTCCTGTACAGTAACAAGAAAAGTTTTGAATCTTGTGAGTTCTAAAGTATCAGTGATGTCCTTGCCTTCAGCCCCTGTATGTGAAAATGCAGTCATGACAGTGAAAAATAAACAGACATGCTATGAAGTGACCTGCTGATGTTGATCAGAGGATGAATTACGTCTGATCTTAGATCAGTCTCTTCAGTCTAGGATAAGTAAGAGGTCAGCATGACTATGGAAAAAGCTGTTCTGTCTTCATTTTCATATTTAAACAAAAAGCTTACCAAGCTGACAGAGCAAAACCCCATGCAAAGGTGCTGTGAGAATATGCTTGAGAGGAATGCACTGGAAGCTTTTTTTTTTTCTTTTTTAAGATGTTCAAAAGGCAACTCCGAAGGAGGGCTGGCTATTCTGAGGAATCAAAAAGACTCCATCGACTTTGATCACCAGCATCTTATTCAGTACAAAATTACTGCACCCCAGTCCCTGACTGTCAGACATGCAACTGAAATGGACACATATAATAGTGTACACAAAAACCAGACAGAAAATGAAAGAGGTCTTTTGTTAGTTCTTTGATTACAATAAGGCATTGTGACTGCTGAGCAGCCTTCAACAATTACTACAATATCTGAACAGGGAGATAGAAAGAGAGAGAGAGAGAGACCATCTGCACTGCAGGTCTTATCTTAAGGCCTGTGGTTTTTGCAGTGATCGCTGGCACATCTGCTTACGCTTACTGGATTGCGACAGGGGTCTGCACCTGTAAGGGGATCACATGACACAGCAATTTCCCCTTGTCCAATTTAAAGGGAAGTCCATTATGCATTAAAATGTCCTCAGGTGGCAAGCATCTCAACACAACACTGGCTACACAACTACACTGTAAGGGGCACCATTTGGCTTTATGGCTCACATTATGTTATCATCTTTTTATATGATCATCTTTTGCTTTAAAAAAAAAGCGTGTTGTATTTGGGGGAGCAAGAGCACTCTATGCACAGTCTAACGGATTACTGTAAGTTATTACACAGCTCTTTGCAATGCTGCTGAATGCTCCATTCACTTCAGTGGAACCTCCCAACATTCTACAATCTGATATTTCTTGATTGCTGAGTATAACAGACCGCTGTCAAGGAAAGTGAAACAGTATTGCCATATTGCCATTACAGCTGATCTGTAAGTTATCAGACTATTTTTTGGAAGCTATCTTGATCAACATCAGCTATCTATTAGCTATCTTGATCATCAAAATTACTATGAAAGGAATAATAAACAATGCCTCATTGTCATGTTATTGATATCTTCGATAGGTAGCTGTGTAAAAAGCGAGATAACGTTCTACGAGGTGGCCATTATTGTGGAATAACTCCCTTCAGAGTGCCATCACACTGTCAACAGTTATTCCACAACTTTAGTTAGTTACTCATAAAATTAACATTTACATTTATGCATTTTGCAGACACTTTTATCCAAAACGACTTACATTTTTTGTCAACTATCAATTGTTCATGGCCAGTCTCCCCTGGAGCAACTTTTAAGGGTAAAGTGCCTTGCTCAGGGGCCAACGGTAGCAGTTGGGATTCGAATCCAAAACTTTTCAGGCTACTTGCACGCTAGCCAGGTTCCTTAACCGCTACGCTACCACCAAAAATGATTAAGTAAGGGATCAAGTAACACAGTACACTTAACTTTTCAGTTATACAGAACAGAACAGTTATTACTTACTTAGTTACTGTATTACTACTGTTAGTTACTTATTGTCTGTATTATACCTGAAACAGTTACCTGCACAATACCTGAAATATCTGACGAATACACCATACCAATACAGTTTAGGCAAAATATTAGTTTATTCAAAAGTTGGGTGCTAAAAGTTGGCTCTCTCTCTCCTTCTCTCTTCCTCTCTCTCTCTCTCTCCCTCAGGGAGCAAACCAGAAAAAGAAAGGTCTTAAGGCCAACTCAACTGAAAACAAAACAGTCAAGTACAGTCATCTCATTACAAATTAAGGAATTAACCAGTAACTTGTAGCTAATTATTTTGAGTAATTACCCTTGTCTGTGCATGTCTTTTTTCAGACCTATAAAAATTTGTGTTGATGACAACACACATAAGAGTCTTTGAAAACTGTTGGAGGGAATTCATTAATTGGTTTATTATTGTTATTCTGTGATCATCAAGTAGGATTATAACACTGTTATGCCATAAAAAGTAAAAGAAAAAACACAATGCTGTACAGTCAGACAACATCCCCGGGTGGAGATTACATACTGTTTCCAACTGAGCCAGTTTGATGATAAATGTCAAGACAGAGATGTAGGTCAACAGTCTAGAAATGAAGATTACCCAATGGACTCTTACCAGACCCATAATTATGCACTACTGACCTGTTGCTTATTTTTCCTGTCAATTCTTGATCATGGTCTTTTCCTCCTGCAGCCCATTAAACAGGAATTTGATTTCATAGGAGCTTTTCCTGTATCCTCTGTGAAACTTACTGTAAATACAGTATAATGAACATTCAAATCTGTTGTTTAAATTATGTCTTCTTTTACTAGTTCATGGTTTCTGTTAAAAATGGCAGCAGTGTGAGTCTATTCAGAGTTCTTAGTCTTTGTATGTGATGGCTCACAATGTTTTACTGCAAGGAAGTTTTATGGTGTAGGGTGCAGTACATTAGCGTAGCTTGGATTTATTTTTGGACACATTTTCTCCTCAAGGACAAACAAAACACCTCACCAATAACAATAAAAGACTTCTGCTTCTACTTCTACCAGTCACCAGTAACAATATGCTAATCACAAAGTTTAATCCCTCAGTCAAGGACTCCATATTGTTAAAGTGGTGATGTTTTCAGTTTACCATAACCCACACAATCTCACCTAACCTCACAAAGATACTCTTCTTTTATTTCTCCTCCACAGTTAAAGGAGGACCTTGAGTTCTGGTGTTAGTGGGTTTCACATACTTTCATTCAGTATTAAAGTGTCGACAATCTGTTGAGTGAGCTAGCCGGCTAATATTTTGAGCACTTACGGTACATTAAGACAGCCTTATAATGTTGATGTTGGGCGTCAGCTATATACATTTGATGTAAAAACCCACAAAAAAATCCTTTTTGAGTGTTTTTATTCATGTCACATATAGGTTTCTGAACAGATTTGTGTTTTTTTTGTCAGAATGAAAGTACATAGAGCCCTCTAACCACAGAAATCTGGTCTGAGACACATTGGAGTTCTTCTTTATTGTAATGTGTAATATTATTGCCGATATAGTATAAAATATCACTGCAGATATAAAATCATATTTGATGTGTTTGTCATAATACTGGGATTATTTGCAGACATAGTTATTTAGTCTTGTTTAAGTATTTCTGTATTTTTGTCTGAGACAAATACTGTGAAATGTAGAGGATAGATTAGAGTTTCGTGCTGAAAAATATGTGTAATAAATTCTGTGTGCTTGCTTGACAGAAGCCATTTCCTGATATTTATTCAACACTCCCCAGTGAGGAACTGTATGGGGCTTCAATGGGAAGAACAGAATATCAGTACGACTCCTTATTGAATTGGACATTGGATTAGATTTATTAACTGAGCCAATATTTACTCTCTTGCAAAAGGCTTCAGCTCATTACTCTCTTATGGATTTTCTCCCCCTTTGTTTACCAGAGTAACTTAATCACAGCATTAGAACTTATTTGTCTGCACCTGGCTCATAGTCATAACTAACTGAACAGTCTGCAGGGCTGACTCACATTAAATGTGAAGCTTGCTGTTGATTTACAAAATGTTAACACTCTCCCTGTAACTGTTGTAGGGCAGATGCAAAGGCACACATTTACGGCTAAATTTCCTGTACTAGTCATGCCTGTTAGAGTACCTAGCAAAACAATGAATTGCAAATGTGTTTTTGATGCTTTGTTAGTTTGATGTTGATGTCTTGCTGATGAAACTACTATTGCTGATTATTGCTGTTGAATAATCTCATGATGATGTCTACTGTTAAATAATCTTGTTTGCTTTTGTAAGTCTTTCAGGTTCAGTCACACAAAACAAAATATGATGTCCCAATCAAACCAACTTTTTTCTTTCAAATAGTACAGCTGCTCCCTTTGATTCCATGCCGTTAGTTCAAGTTATGTCTTGAATTAGTAAGTGGCTTTCAAAGAAATTCTGCATAAGACCCAGATCCACACACCACACCACATACACACAGGCATGCACAAGCACCCACAAAAGACCATGAAATGCTCTCACAATGAGCATCATTGCACTGGGAACATAACTCATAACTCATCACGGGCAAGGTAATATATTTCTTCTGCTTTTTAATATGTTACAGCCGAGTGACTGTGGGTCGGTTCAGTCAGATCTCAGCCCTCACAGAGGCCAGGGCTGCTGCTGCCTGCCTGCCTGCCTGCCTGCCAACCTGCCGCCACATTAGCGCGCTTACCTGTGGTGTTCTTCATGCTTCAAGGCCTGCTAATTTAAATGGGAAGCTGCACATATTTCACTGCAACGCTCAAGAGTAAGGGGTGGGTGTGTGGCAGGGAGTGGCAGAATAGAGAGAAAAGCGTGTTTGTGTTTGTGTGTGTGTGTGTGTGTGTGTGTGTGTGTGTGTGAGAGGGGGTTGGGGGTTGGGGGTTGAGTGTGGAGTGGGAATGGTAGGGGTTGTCGAAAGGAGGTGTGTGTGTGGGCGGGCGCCTGTTTCATCACGGCGTGAATCTGGTGATGGAATGTCCCTCCTAAGCCTGAAACAAGGCATCATAGTAGAGTAATGGGTCGGGAGGAGTTGTAGATCTCCTGTGTCTAACGTCACTTTCAAGGAGGATCTGCCATCGACACGCCATACCGCTTGCAGACACATCTGCTCGGTGACACCTGGCACCGAGCTCCTCGCAGCGAGGCACAAGCTCAGGGTTGCCAGGCTACCGGTGGTATAAAAAAAACAAAACGCGTTTGCTTCTAATGTCCTGTAACAGGCCACGCTGCTTGGCACCTGATGGAACTCTCTCCCACCTCCAAGAGCATTTGCCTAAGGCCCTACTCACAGACCTGAGCGGTACCAGTGCAGGCAGGTGTGCATCTAGCTCCTCCCGATAGAGATCACTTGACGCAGTGAGCACCCTGTGAACTGGGCCTGTCATCAAAAGAAATCTAAGGCTTGAAACTGTGATTCTTGAAAAGCAAGAAACATTCTCAAATGAAACTCATTCTCTCTTGATGAGTTCTGGTGCGAAGACATCTGTGAATGCTTCACTTGGCTTTTGAAAACATTAGATATTAAATAAAATAATAATAATAATAATAATAATAATAACAATAGCAATAATAATAAATATTTAATATAGGGTATGATCTTTTATAACAGTATAAATATATATGTTCATCGACCCATTGAGTGATTGTTGTGATGCTGGATGACTGGTCTAAGGGTTAGTTCTTAAAAACACTGTAGTAGAGCACTGAATCATAATGCGTTCAGAATGTGTTCTACTGGTGCAATATATCTGCAAATGCAGTTTTAGTGTCTCAGTTTTGAACTTAACATGAACATAAGGTCATCAAAGAGAGCTCTCACCTGCTAAACCCCCAGTGGTACCAATCACAATGCGCACATCTTTATTCGTCTTTAATTTTCTGAATTAGCTTTCAGTGACTGAGACAACATTCAGTCAAGCACCCCAACCTATCAATACAAACCCCTTCCATATCCCCCCTCCCCCCCTACACACACACACACACACACACACACACACACACACACACACACACACACACACTCAGGGCAAACACAACAGCACTTTGACCTTTATCCTAAGGTCTTTGACCTGTTGTCTGATGGCTTATCGATTACGTCTGGTCCTCAGTGATGGTCAGTTGCCTGTGCTGCATTGTTTCACTCTTAGGGCTTGAACACACTTCCTCTGTGTGTGTGTGTGTGCGTGTAACAGCTGCAGATTGTTGTTCTCGATTGTTTTCAAAAATCATTGCCAGTTCTTACGAATGAAACAGGTTCTTAAATCCCATTTATACAGTTCTAAGAAGAATTTGCATTTGTCAGTGTCTCATCTGGCATGTGTTCATCAGTAAAAACTAAATGTAGACAAACTTTTAGCACTGACTTTGGTTGTTGCATTTAAATCAAATCAAAATTTTGCAGTTGTAAAATTTGACAGGATTTTAATCTATTTAATCTATTGAATCTACTGAGCCTTTGAGAACAAATTTAAGGCAATTTTCAGGAAGACATTGGTGAATAAGGCTCTAGAGAGAAAAGACCCCCCACCCACCCCTCCTCGACTGTGACTGAGCATTCATCTTTTTTCCATGTCCTTTCAGATATATCAAGCTGCTTTGCAGAAGTACATGCAAGTTATTGTCATGGTGAAAATGTACATCATATCAATTGCCAATCCTGAACAGACAAACCCTCTGTAAATAAACCACCCATGCTTTGATGTTAGCCACAGATGCACCAATGAAAGATTTCAGAATCACGACAGCAAATTGACTTTGCTGTGTCTACAAGTGCCTGCCAGATTTAATATTGAATGGATGATCCTAAATGGATTTTTGATCCCAGGAATATGAGAGAGGATGTCTGGGAAAAAAACAACAGAAAATAGACCAAAAAATAGAAAGCAGAATAGGAGAGGTAGTGATGGTGGGGGTGGAGTTGGCGGGAGGGTGGAGGGGTGGGAGCTGGGGGTTACCCCGAAGATTCAGAAGTCAAAGCCTTACTCCCAGGTGCAGATGTACAGTATTTCCTCATGCACATGCACACACACACACACACACACACACATACACACGTAAACACCCTCCCTCCATCTCCTCCTCCTTCTTGGACTTGCTGTTTTCATGCAAAGAAAATCCTGTGAGCTTGACCTCCTCTCCACTTTGCCTGTGGCTGTCCACAGATTGCGTATTTTCAATGCCTGATCCACTGGGACAGATCCAAATCAAACTCACATAAATATTTCAATGTCTCTCTGTGCTCTCTGGACCCCTTGCTAATACACACGCCGCCCCTGCCAAGCAAATCTGCCATGTTTACTCTTGCTGCTAAACTGACATGCTTTTTGATTCGGCTTTGCTCATCGCCTAATGAGGAGGGGACATGCTGTCGTCCATATTGCCTTATAACCATGAAGCCAGGCTCCTATTTTTTTTAAAACACCACATGGATTAAATTGCATGTGTGTGCTTTTAAAAGCTTGGCTTACACTTAAGGGATATTAATATCATGTACCTACTGTATTAATATATGTTTGCCTAACATGCAATTTCAAGAGGTTTTCAAGAATGCCTGGTGAGGACACTTTAGATCAGAACAAGATTTAGAAAAAAAAGATGTAGAGATATCTTTGGAAGTGCTTCAAGACATCTGGTTACCATCTGAAATCACCTGGAACAAAGCCAGCAGTACTCGTAAAAATTAAAATGGCTTCATCATAACAGGCTATGCCTGAACACTGTGTATAAGGTGCGAGAAGTCGCAGTTACTAAGTATTGCCACTAGGGGTGAGAATCGATAGGATTTTATCAATATTGAGGCCATTGTCGATTCTGCTTATTAGTCTGATTCTTTATCACTTCTCTTATCCATTCTTTAGAGTAGAAACGTAGAGAAGGTAGTCGACACAGGTTTTCAGTATCAACACATGAATTTATAATGTAGCCTGTATTACTAAGGTGGCCATCAGGGCTTATTAGAATGGGGTGAACCATGTAGAACTGTGTTGTCCCACGATCTCAATAACATGCCGGCATTGATAAGAGGTGATGAGACCAAAGTTATACAATTCCAGTAGACTGACGCATTACATTCTAGGTTCTATTTGATGCCCGCCTCTCAATTCCCACCCCCTTTTTAACCGGAAGAAACTGCATTATCGAAACAGTGCAATAATAATGAATAATTGACCATCTACAATATAAGGAGATTCTGAATTATTCTGACAGAGATCTTGATTTTTGCTCTTTTTATGTGAGTTACTATCACTGACACTAGATTTTTTTCCATGTTAGCTTATATATAATAATAAAATTATGCTCATTAATCAAAGAGCCATTCAACCCCTTAGCTGTTATCTCAAAAACCTCTTTAGTGGGTGACTAAAGGGGAAGTCCATTAGATGTGCATTCTAAATTTTCACATCATTTGAGGAATTCTGTGAAGATTAGCTGCACACTGAATCCTAAAGCCCCACAACTTTCAGTGACAACATGAAGAGGGGAATTACTGGAGACCATCCAGTGTGTCAATTCGGCTCTCTTGCCAGTTCAAACAAATACTATGTGCCTGGATGACTGATTACAATCCCCAGTCTCTTGTAAGTTCAATATTAAGTGTGTTTTTTTCACAATAGCTCACAGAGCAATTTTTAAGGATTTTTCAATAGAAAGTGAATTTTTGGCCACTCAAAGCTATTTCATTTGTTTAGTGTTTGTTATGAGCAGAGCATAAAAGCAATCACATGAGTGTATGCCAGCCATTATTCATTGGAGGGTCAGTTTCTTTGTGAGATGTAATTAACAACTCTGTGTGGCTATAGTCACAGTTTTGGAATGTCCATACCAAAGGTTCACAGACACTAGACTATAAGAACGTGAACAATTAAACTCTTCAACAAAACATTGTATGAAAGCCCTTCAGTATTTTAAATTGTTTATATTCACATCAACTGCTCGCAAAGAGAGAGAGGGGGGGGGGTCTTGGGCATTTTAGTAACTCCAGAGAAATTGTACTGTTTTTTTCCACTAAAGCAAAAGTGGCAAATGCATCTGTTTCATAAAAGGCTATGCACAACGTGTTGGAAAATGATGCCAAAAGTGTACCACAGTTTAGCATACATCCACCTGAAACTCTTTGCAAAGATAGTAACTGTCTCTCCAAACACCCTGTAATCTAGTATACCCAAAAAAGAAAATTGGAAACTGTGAACTTTACAAATGGCTTATATCGGTTCATTACCGAGACCAGTGACATAAATTTGGGTGTAGTGTTTAGGACATTGGCAGGGCAATAGCTAGTGTGGAATTAATGGCGGCCCAAGCTGTTTTTCTGTTCGAGTAAACACAAGTAAACCAGATTAGCATTGGCAGTTTCCACAGAAGAGAACACTGATTCAAATCTCCACTAATGAACTACAGCACCAGTAAAGTGCTCTCAGCCTGTTCTGGCACAAGCACAGATAGGTGTGTGGAACAACAGTGGTTTACATAGAAGACCAAAACACTTGTATGTAGTTTACATATATCCTTTAATACTGCCAAATATAACGTCTTTTTCTCAGTTTATTTAGAAGTTCTATTTCTACATAGAACAAGAAACATAACCAAAGATTCATTCTGTAATAACAGAAAGTCTAATGAGAATGGTACAATACAACCACTAACGTATAATATCCATTCATATTATATTACTATACACAGTGATTATCTGTCTTTATGCATTCAAACCTTTAAAACCCCTGCATGTACCTTAGCACACAAAGATGGCCCCATTATATAAGCCAAATAGGGATGCTTAAATTAACCTCAAAACAACAGCCTAAGACACATATCTCCACGCTGGAAAACATAAACACATGCTGGAAAAAAAAAACATAACCTGTGTCACCTCTTTGTGATATTGCTCATTCTGAATCATTGTTTCTTTTTTTGTTTTCTACAAATGCTGCTATCATTCTCTTCAAAAGTGGAGCCAAACTGCTTGGCCCTTTGACAGTCCCAAAAAGCATCCATCAGCGTCAGGAGGAAAGAGGTGTCAGTTTATTAGGAGGCTAAATCTGTCCTGTACATACTCGTGACTAATGGGCTTGCATGCTGCTGTTGGGACGGGTGGAGGCTGGGATTGATGGTGCCTGGCTGGTTTGGTGAGGGACAAGCTATCCCTTGTGTAATCCATCTGGAGTAATTACAGTATCCTTCCCTGAAAGAACCATCCTTCCCCACTCCTCTGAAGCCTATTGAGCCTCCCCATCCCAACGTGATAAACTGCATAGCGAGATAGCTAAGCGTCCTTTCTCAAATGATCAACTATCATGTTTAACAACAGCTTTTCTAGTTTGCAATATTAATGAAGTCATCAGCTTGGCACAGACCACCGGGATCCTTCCCTGACTGACGCCCCCTATTTATACAGTATGAACGGGGGGGAAAAAAGAGAGAAAGTTTAAAAATTGTGATACATTTTTCTTTCCAAAATATTTTATGTCAACCATTCATCAGTAGGGCCAAGTAAATCATGTCTGAGGATTGGAGGATCGAAAGCAATTACCATTAGAACGGCTATCACACCACAGACGCTCCCGTCCCCCTGCCCCTGAATCTCAATGCTCTGCCGAGTGAGTGTGCATGCAATTTAAGAGCCCAATCGATAGCGTCGAGTGGTTAGCGACCAACAGCTCCCTTCAAGTGGCTGCTGCCACAGCGAGCACGCTAACGTCCTCCCGCTCTCCAATCCAGCGGGTAAATGTCAAAACATTTCAGCGCGGTGGAATTCTTAGGAGAAATTGTTCTTGTGAAACATTATTGACATGCTTTAACCCACATTTCCAGCATCCAAGGAGGTGGGGGGGGGGGAGAAAAGTCAATTCTCATTTGGAGTGCACAGAGGCTGTGGGTAAACATTCCCATCCTGGTACATTTGCCAGCGCTGTGAGACTGCCAGATCACCTGGGTCAGGGGTCATCAGGGGAGTGTTAGCTCAAGGTCAAGATGACAGCGTAACATCTGTGCAAGGTGGCCTTCATCTCTACCGTGGCCTTGAAGAAGATCAATACTATTAAGAAGTCTGTCTGATCTATAGGTTTCACCTTTATCCCTTCTTCCTCCCTCTATCCCTCTCTCCCTTTCTCCTTCTCTGCCTCTCTTTCTCCTTCCCTCCCCTTTCTCAGTTTCTTTCTTTTTGTCTCTGTATCTCTCTCTCTCTCTGTCTCTCTTCATCTCTTTCATTTGGCCTCATAGACATCTCTTCATTCTGGCCAGTGTGGGGTTTTTTGCATGCGTGTGAGGAAGACGGCCCCATCTCTTCACAGCATCTAAACTCCCCTTGCACAGCCACCCAGGTGCACTGTGGTCGGACAAGCGGAGAGAAATCAGACCTGTACTGTTTGATCAGCGTTTTATTAAGCCTGGCCCCTCTTTAATATTTACATTGGTGCATTGGAGGAACTGGGACTGCATCAGGCAATTACACACATGACCAAGTCGATAGCCACAGAAATAGCACAAAGCCTTTATCACGCCAGCAAAAAGAATATTGCCAATTCTGTAGCCCCGACCACAAATGTAGTTTGCATTTCAATTAAACATAGAGAAATACTGGTCTTTTCTTCAAAGTCAATGTCAAATGGGAGAGGCCAGGAAGACAGGTTTTGCAAGGCAAAATTGGGTATTGGTACGGAGTGAGATGAAGTGTTTTGTGTGTATTGTGACAGTAGAAAGAGGAGAACAAGCAAGGAATACAGATTCTCTCAATCCTCATGAACACTTACTACATTTTGCTACATCTTCAGCCTGCTGTTGCAGGATGTTAATTAAATTTAAATGCCTCCAATGAAGGCAGCATAAAGGTGCAGGAATCAAACGCCTTTACCTGTCTATGCAGATACTGATATTTTTATCTGTGCAGAGGAAAAAGAAGTATCATTTATGCATGTCAGACATATTATTAATATTAATACCACCGTTTGGAATTGTGTGAATATCACCACTGATCACCAAAAATAAATCACTAAATTGATAACAATTTTGTGACTGCTGCACTTACTCTTTCAGGAATGACTTAATGAATTGATAAATAACAAATAAGTCATTTATTTACACAATGCTTTCTGAACAATTGTTAAGCTTATGAAAGCAGTTTGTTGTTTGTTTTAATGTTATGGCAGCTCCATACTGGGAACTGTTTTGTGTGTATACTAGACTGTTTTCCCATTTTTAAGGGCACGTGCCGACCACTGACAGGACACAACGGTCACTCTTCCATTTTCTCATTCTTTCTTCCCCATTTTCTCAATCTATCCCTTCAAGCTGTGAATACTGGAATGGCTTGGGTAATCATTCCCTTGCTTGTCTAAGACAAATGCAATTACTAAGATAATTGTGTTCAAAGTTGGGAAGGCAGCGGCAGTAGTCAGCATCTTGACTTTGCTGACCGTGCATCAAGCTGGCTGTCATTGGGCAGGAGAAGCCTGGATGTGGTCTAGGTTAGGACAGAGCGAGTGGGAAACAACGGGAGGGAGTGGGGTGGGGTGGTGAGTGATGGGGGGTGACGCGTCTCTGAGGGATGTGGCAGGATGCACCACCCCGTTTGACCTGCCATTTATCAGAGGGATAAACACCGCATCACCTGACCTCCATCGCTGGGCTGCCATTGGCCGGTGTGGTCGATTAGTATGCAGGTAACACAGTCTCCCTTCCTCGTGCCTACACTTTCCATGCACAAACCCACATCAACTCCATCACCATGAATTATTGGCTCCTGCAATGATCAATTTAAGCTTAGCACCAGCCTATAGCCATCACATGGCAACTGGCTAGAGGCAGTGTGTTGTTTCAGACTTTGGTGTTTGGTTCGTTCCTCTTCTCCGGCGTGGTGTTTTGGGTGTAAGGGAGACAGAGAAGAGAGACAGACAGGGAAGAGAGATAGAGAGAAGTTGAGCATTTGGGGTGGGCGGTAGGGTGGGGTTGGGTTGGATGGGTAGCCGACAGATGTGCTCCCCCATCCAAAGTGCTGGTTGGATGGTGACAGTGAAGCGTGACGTGTTGCCTGAGGTGCCCACAGTAAATATTACATTATCACAAGATGCTTCCCTGCAAATACCATTTTGTGGTCGCACAGTCAATGCCTCTCCCTCTCTACCCCATGGTGCTTAGGATTGATGGAACAAACTCTGCTATACAGAAGAAGAAAAAATATATAAATATAACTATAGAAATATAAATATATATATATATATAAGCAGACCAAATATCTAAAAATGTGAAACTCACTGAGGGTTTTTTTTTTTTTTTTTTTTTTGAACACATTAGAGTGAACTTAAGTCATGATGGAGCAGAGAAGCAAATCAACAAGCCTCCATCAGGAGAAGGGGGAATGGCTCCTTAGAGTCTTTCTGGGAGAATAATAGCCTTGCTGGGATTCATGGGATCTCATTTGGTGTCCTGTGGCGCTGGGGCTGGCTTTGGTGTTTCCTTTTCTTTTTTTCCTCTGTCTCCCTCTCTTTTTTCCTCTCTCTCCCTCTCTTTTTTTGTCATTTTGAAAGAGAGCAGTGGTGTTGTCCCACCCTGGGCGCTGTGCAGATGGGCTCATGTGCGGAAAAATGAGCTGCAAGCAATCTCTCTTTCTCTCTCCCTCTGTGTTTTCTCCTTCATCTCTCTCTCTCTCTTCCTCCCTCTTCCAGTCTCTCTCTCACTTGCCTTCATCTCTGTCTCTTGTTCTTCCTCTATGTCTCTCTATCTCTCTCACTCTTCTTCTGTCTCTCTCCTTCATCTCCCTCTCTCTTTTACTCCTCTCCAAGACTTGCCCTCTTTCTCTCTCTCTCTCTCTCTCTCTCTTCAGTACCCCCCATTCCCCACATGTCCTGCGGCTGCAGTGGCTCTGCTCCATGCAGTGGCAGTAGGAAGCACAGTGGGGAACCCAGGAGAGCCGTGCGCCCCCAACGAGGGAGCCCATCACAGGCTTATGCTACCAGAAAATCTGCCCCTTCACGCTCCGCCAAACGCTAAGACAGCCACTGATAGAAAAAAGGGGTGGTGTGGACAGATCTAGCAGAAGGAATAGGAAATAAGCACCTTGTGTGTGTGTGTGTGTGTTTGTGTGTGTGTGGGTGTGTGTGTTTACTCCCCTTGTGTACACCTCTCTCTCTCTCTCTCTTCTTGTGGTGTTTGTCGTTGTCCTGTGTGTTTCCAGTGCCAGCCAAAAGTTTGGGTCTCCGATGGCTCAGAATGTCCCTCTCCCCTGCTGTCCAGCAGACTGATATTTGAGAGGCTTCATTTCCACTGCCTGACAAACAAAAAAAGATGCAACAAGAGGCTCCAGCCTGGAGACACAACAAAAATAAATAACCCCATGAGTGCTTCTGATCAGAGATGAGTTTCACCCTCCAGTCAGCTGCCTGTCTTCTCCCCAGCCGGCCGTGGAGTGAAATCAGCTAAAAGCTAACAGACAGGCTCCGTCAGGTATCAGGTGAAATGGAGGAGCTGGGCCGTGAGGCCTGGCAATCACCTCTGATTAGCGAGGGAGAATCCGAGACAAACACAGGGGGACTGAGGCTCATCACACACACACACACACACACACACACTGGAGCTTGGCCACTGTCTGAGTCAT
The DNA here is from genome assembly GCA_027481765.1 of Tenualosa thibaudeaui. Classification (NCBI taxonomy): domain Eukaryota; kingdom Metazoa; phylum Chordata; class Actinopteri; order Clupeiformes; family Clupeidae; genus Tenualosa; species Tenualosa thibaudeaui. The sequence continues at coordinate 2,499,206 of JAIFZK010000226.1, read as the reverse complement.
CACTGACCTCTGACATGCAGGAAGTGCATCTCAGCAACACCGTTTGTTTAGAGATGCTTCACAACAACAGGAAACAATTTCATGACTCAAAAATCGTGGGCTTTACAGCTGGGATTTTGGCTCCATTACATCCAGGTTGTATAGGTTTTTTCATTGCAGCAGACAGAACCTTTTTTCATTTTGTCAAAAAGATAGATGGTATCACATAAAGTATCCATTCGTATATGGACCTCATCTGTTTTTTTCTATGATAAAAAGGTGTCACAAGTTACAGCAATTCTCTATACCTCTATGTTTACATTTCAGAAAACATCATATAGAGGCAGTTATAACTCTATATATATATTCCAAAGATTTAACTGTGATTTCATATCATGTCAGCAGCATATTGGGTGGTTCACACTAGTAACAATACCAATATTTATTGGTCTAGTTAATATGACGTCATATTAACTAGATCAGTGGCAACGTCAGTGACAATGTTAACATATGTAATGATCATTAGGATCAAAGCTGACAGCCAATCAGAAACAATGGAATTTTAGACATTAGTCTACATTCACTGACATGAGGAGGGACTGTCACTACATCATTTGTCAGTGTGGATGCTAACATTGTTATAGTTACAGGTACAATTATAGTTATCGGTTCTGATCTGAATGGTCTTTTAGGGACAAAGCCACACATGTTCCAGAACATTCCCAAGAGGGAGAATACGATAATCTTCTGTTTTTCCTCAGAGCAAAAGGACCAAGGAAGGAAGGGAGAAAAACAAGAAGAAAAACAAGAAGAAAAAGAGGAGACAGACTTTCCTGCCTCAAAGTCAAACCTGTCCACAAATCCCCACTGAGCTGGCCCTCAACTTTTTTTTGTCACATCTTAATTGATGATTCATGATGATTTAATAAGATCAATGTCCAAAGCAATCACACAGATAAGTGACTGGGGAAGTGTGGGTCTATGGAGAGCAGGCAGCAGGGTCTCAGGGTCAGCCTGTTAAAGTTTCATCTCAGGAAATAGAACCAGAGTCAGCAGTCTGGCTCATCCCTCGGTGGCCAGCCACGGCACCTTATCAAATTCACATGCCTTCCTTCTGGTTTAAATTACAAATAGCCTTCTCGGGAGGAGGCCTTGGTAAAACACCAGAGCAAGCCGACACTGCTACTGCTGGGCACATTCTGATTTCCCCATATTGATCAGGCTCCCTGTAATTATAGTGCACATTACCATTTCTTGTCAGCATTTTGTCTCTCTCCTCACTCTCTTTGTATATATGTGTGTGTGAGTGTGTATGTATGGTGTGTGTGAGTGTATGTATATGTGAGTGTGTGAGTGTATGTATGGTGTGTGTGTGTATGAGTGTATGTTTTGTGTATTTATGTGTGTGTGTGTGTGTGTGTGTGTATGTGTGTGTGAGTGTGTGTTGGTGCCTATACATACATTATAAATGTGTAGTGTGTGTGTGTGCATGTGTGTGTTTGTAGGGGGGTCTCTCTGTCTAACTGTGTTTTTGGATTGGATGTGAGCAATATGAAACTGAGAAGCCACATGCAGTACCTGCCAGGTAAGTGACATCAATGAGTTTTGTTTGTTGAATGACCGACAAAAGTAAAATGACAAAAGCCACATCTGTAAAGCTTCTTATCTCCACCTCCATTGGAACAATGTGGACGACACACAACAGGGCTACGTCAAAATAAAAAGCGGGTGAGGTGACCTGACTACTGTTATATTCTCCATGCTGGTGGTCTTCACTCCATAGACACCCAACCATGAAGGGAGGCCTTTCAGCACACACAATGACACGGCTGACTGAGGTGAGATGCAGAAAGAGACCCCAGACAATTGTGCTGCGATTAAGCCTTGGTTACAGTTCATTCCTAAGCACCCCCTTTTTTGTTACACAAACACACACACACACACACACACTCACACACACATACACACACACACACACACACACACATACACGCACACTTACACAATTGGGAAATTCAATAGACTAACCTTAAGAATTTAATTGATGCTGCCAAGCACGGTACAAAGGGCTGCAGTGGCCGGGGAGCGTGGACAGCTGATTAGCGGCAGGGGTAATTGTTAATTGATTGATGTATCTCCTTACCTTTCCCTCCATGGGCCCATTTACAAAGTGTTTTGTTTTGCAGCCCAGGCAGGCAGGCAGCTCCCGTATGACTGGACTGCACATTACCATACATCTTCTTTTTTCCGTCATTCCAGCTTTATGGGAGGTGAGAGAGGAGGAGAAGGTGGTGGTGTGCGTGCGTGTGTGTGTGTGTGTGTGTGTGGTAGCCTGGGAAGGGGGTGGGGGGGGGGGGGGCTGGGGTGTCTGAGACAAAAGGCATCCAAAGTGTGGTGAGTTTAAGGTCAGGTCGGCCAGCCTGTCCATCCGCGTCCATGGCTCAGCGCTCACAACAAAAGCCACTGACAACCCCTGTCCTGCGCCGCCTTTATTTCCATCTTTCTTTCATTCCTCCACACCCCCCTCTCCATCCCCCCATCCCTTCCTCCCCTTCACGGCGTCTTTCTCACTCCCATGCATTTGTCACCACACAGACACTGACCCTCTTTGTCCCTGCTGCCACAGATGTCTCCAGCCTCACCATGATCTGAACTGTCTTATTGGATTGGTTTGCAGGTTTGGGGGCAAAAGATGGAAGGATTTGTTTAAGCACACATCTCCATCAGCGGTTCTAGATCACCAAACCTATAGAATACGTCTCAGGTCTCTGCATTCCATCCTTTTCTGAGTGGATACAGACAAAAATGATTGAATAAGATAAATCTCCAATCCCCACAATCTATCTTTGGTCCATTTTACTGAACGCATATAGACAAAACCATTAATGTTCACATGCCTCTAGGGATGTCACAATGCCAGAACTGTAGTAGCCAATACCAAATACCAGCAGCTGATACCAAAATGAATAACACTGTTAGTAAAAATTAAATAAATGAATTCACATCTATATAGACATGGAACCGTAGTAAAAAAAAGTCCTGTTGGGCGGTACCTCAGAAATTTGGTGTTATTTGGGGATAGGATCAGTTCTACTGGTTCTCTTGGTCCATTTTATGAAAGTGAATATAGACAAAAAGCCTGATAGTCATGCTAATGCACCACAGGTCCCTGGCAGCTCCCAGCCAAAACCAATGGCTGCCAAAGCTCTCCTCCTCTGGGTTGCACTGTGGGATGGTCATCAAGCGATTACATGGTAACTTGGCAATGAGGAGAATGTTCCCCCCTCCCCTGATTGACGCGCTTAACACTGGCAAAGCCTCTGCTTTTACAGGAGGTCCCCATCTCCCCATACTGCAGTTCAATGCACACACACACACACACACACACACACACACACACACAGAAAAAGACAAAATACACCACATGTGCAGTGGTGACGGTCAATAGATGAAGAGCTGGGGACTTTCTCTTTTAATACTGTATAAGCTTTCACATAAGACCCAAAAGAAAAGTTTTGGGATAGGATAATTCCCATGTGGTCATGTTCACAACAGAAGATATCCCTTCATAAACCAAGATTAAGTGTAGCTTCAGCCAGCAAGCTCACCATAAAGCAGATGCACATGACTTGTACAGCACACTCTTTTTAGATAACTGTGTTAACATTTGTATGATGCAATATGCAGGACCACTCTGGCTTGATTATAATTACTTTGGTGACTGATGTGTCATCTCCCAGAGAAGAGAAATACTTTTTTCTGATTGGCTGACAAGATGTCTGTTCACTCCACATAGGTCCATGGAAAAAGTTTAATCACCGTTCTATATCAGCGCTCTTTTAAATGGTACAACCAGAGTAAACAACAGTCAAACCTGCAAACAACAAAGGGCTCATGTGTAAGGCCTGCTAAGCCAACCACCCATTATTGTCATTAACCAAAGTAAACAGTACAACAAACTGAACAGGGAGCTATACTATGAAGTGAGGTCACTGGTTAACCCGGGTAACTTTGGGAGTAACCACTGATCTCCAAAAGAACACTGCATTGAGCATCTGTTGTTTCTGAAGTGACATGTTGTTTGGAGTTTGGAGAGCAGTTACACCTGACGTTATCCAGGTTAGCCAGTAACCTTGCTTTGTAGTATACCCCCTAGGTTAGCTTCTTTTGAAGATGAACTGCAAGTTTCTTTTGTTTATGACAAGCAGGTTAATGGCCTTCAAGGTGAAAAATACATGGAATTAAAGGGCTTTGTGGGGGAAACTCTACTCTGCTTTGAGTTTGGATTTTTGTTGTTTGTTTTTAATCTGCTTCATCCATTATTGATTTACTGCCATAAGCATGTTTCTGTTTACCATTTACAATATGTTTACTGCCATAGATCTATTGATGCCATACTCTAGGCCCATAGATGTCATGTGTGGGTTCTCTTTTGCTATTTGAATTTGAACTGCACACACCTACATGCCTTGGTGCAACACTGAAAATTCACCTTCTCAACAGTGCAAATGAATTCCTCATGAATCAAACGTCTTTCCCATGTGTGAGGGTGTGAGGGAGTTATGAGCTGGTGAATTCATATTTGCCAAGGCTTTTGAATCTCATGGGTCTAGCCTCAAACTGTGAAGCAAGTTCTTATAAATAAAGCCATGCAATTGAATTGATGCAAATGTGTGTGTCAGTTTATTTACCAGTATCACTTACAACATTATGATGCTGTACATTCTTTGAAGAACACTATCTGCCATAGTTAGAAACTATGCAACCAGACTATGAAAGATGCACACACATATATACATGCTCTCTCTCTCTCTCTCTCTCTCTCTCTCTCTCTCTCTTTCTCTTTTCACTGCAACACCCATCCATGGGACATTACAGATAAATTCGTTCTCAACCGAACAAGACTTACAAAGCTCTAACTCTACAATCCCTTCTCACATTTGGCCTTGAAATGTGCACTCCACCGTGAACTGCTATTGAACTGCTTTACAATTAATGTGAATCTCTGCACAAGTGAAAATGTGTGTGAGCAAGGAGGATAACCCCAGGTGGTATTTTAAAATGTGTCTTGTGTGGGCACAGCCTCTGGGGCAATCTGTGTGTGCTTGTTAATGCATGATTTACCCTTGCTTCCTGACTCCATTTTATTGTGGCTTTAATCAAAACAGATATTGCCAAGGAAGCAGTTTTTCTTTCTTTTTTCTCCAAAGTACTAGGCTATGCAAGTGCAGTTTCTTCCAGAGTTTTGGTTCTTCTGGAGAATGGTGAATGTTTCAGCCCCACTCAAAAACAAACTACTGAATTTTAAAAATTGGGTTATATTGAATGACTAGTGCCATGTTCGATATCACTGCAGTGCGCCCTGCATTCCATGCGGGCTAATTGAACAAGCATGGTTTGGCTGAACCAACAGTAATGTCTGTAATGTTTCACAGTCCCAGGTTTTATGGTATTACTGTGATGAAATACAAGCTTCAGACAGCTTGTTTCTTTGTGTGTTTGCACTGGAGTATATCTGATTCATAATTATAAGTAATTATAAATGCAAATGCCAATACAGCACCTTTCAATGTGAGTGCTACTCAGGAGTCTAATCACTGTAAGTGGCTACACTGCAATGACAGCATGATGGTCACTTCAGCTGCACGAGGAGATAGAAAGAGAAAGCAGAGAGAGACCTTAATGAAATCTGGGGTATTCCACAGACGATGATTTCAAAGACGTAGAGTAGGCCTTGTTTCTCCACTCTCTCTCTCTTTCACACACACACACACACACACACACTGGAGCAATATTTTATTGCTTTAATAAGAGCAAGAGAGAGAGAGAGTGTGTGTGTAGTTCTCTGAAGTCATCGTGTTCAGAACAAGCCAAAGTGTTTTGTAGCAATTACAGAAAGATTGAAGATTTAGATATTACAGCCCACTGACCCATTAGCAGGTAATTTGCGTCTGTGCCCCCCCACACCACCACCACCCCACACACACAGACACACACATACACACACCCCACACACACACATACCACCTTACACTCATCTAGTACTCGCTACATTCTTAAGAGAAATATTTCTTGCTGGGATGCCACTAATCCTGTAAATAATACTCTTCATGTTTTCACAGATTGTTCTCGCCAGCAGAGCGAAATGTGTGTAACTGACACTCTCCTAAATGGCATTAGGCTCCAGTAGGGAGAAAGGCTACCTATTCTAAATGCTAAAAGGCTAAATTATAAAGGCTAATCATACTACTATAAAGCTACCCTGGCCAGTGGCTACCAAACAAGTCCATAGCATCCCATATGGGATGTAGAAAGTCCTCTAGAAACATCTGATTTGTATCTGTCCTAGTAGAATAATGTAAGGACTATGTCAGAACTGGAAATAAAATTGCCAGCATTTTCATGTGGGATACTAACCTAAAGATCAGTACACACTGGACATGATGTGAAATTCAAATGCAAAAATGTAAATGGACTGCATTTATATGTGCTTTTCTACTTCTATGAGCACTCAAAGTGCTTTACAATGTATGCCTCACATTCACACACCAGTGGCAGGTGTGTGGCAGGCCATCCAAGGTGCCACATTTACATTTACATTTAGGCATTTAGCAGACGCTTTTATCCAAAGCGACTTACAAAAGAGGATAACATTCAAGCTACAACACAATGAAAGAACGAACAAGGGGTGCATATCGCTAACATAGAAACTGCACCATTTAAGTTGAAAGTGCAATAGTGTAGAGAAATTAAATTGTTAAGTGCATTCTTAAAGTTTACGCCAGGAGATTTTCTTGGAAGAGCTGGGTCTTCACGAGTTTCTTGAAGATGGAGAGGGTATCAGTTGAAGATGGAGAGGGTATCAGTTGATCAGTGCCAACCTGCTAACTGGGAGCAATTTGGGGTTCAGTGTCTTGCTCAAGAACGTTTTGATGGGGTCAGGGTCAGTCAGAGCGGGGGTCGGACCTGCAACCCGCTGGTTTGCTGAATGGCACCGCTACAATCTGCACCAACATTGCCCCGATGTGGCAATAACGTATGCAAAGTTTTTTTTCACCTGCGTTATTTTGTGTGAATGTTTTGTGAAAAAATCCGCACTTGGTTTGCAACGACCTTTCCTCACATAATCTGAAGTTCCAAATGTTATTATTTTGTATTATTTTATATTATCATACGCCATGACACTGTTTTCACTGGAAACATAACTCAATTGGTTTAACAGAGAGCAAAGATCAAATTTAATAAACATCGTCCACATCAGCCCTCCAAAACTATTCGCCCAATCAAGATATTTCAGGAAAAACGTTGCACTAATACGTGCACTAATATCCCTCTGCATGCTGGGTAATATCAGTGCTGGTCATTATGGCTGGAGGCTGCCTGAGTGAGCAGGCCCGTAGTGAGGCGCCCAGCAAGAGCAGATTAGGGGTGACATTAATCACCCACACTGCATCGATTCACGGGATAATTACTCTGCTTATCACCCTAAAGCCCACACCAGAACCACAAGCTATGTGCACTGCCTTTGTAGGGGACACATCATCCCTCTCTCCCCCTCTCTCTCTCAAACTCACTCTCTCTCTTAAACTCACTCTCTGGCTAACTTGCTCCATCTCCCTCCCTCTCTCTAGCTCTCTCTCTTTCTCTCTCTAATTCTCTTTCTCTCTCTTTCCTTTCCTGTGGCAAAAGCACGTCCATACACAGACGCTCTCCCTGTGTCCTCTGGTTTTCACTATAACAATCATCGTTTTATATTAGGCCACATGGATAGAAGCCATATGTCAGCGTTTCAGGGTATCACCTTTACCCTTGTCCTTCACGAATGGAATGTGTCACGAATGGAATGTGATACTTTGAGCTCAGACAATGTGATTAGTCTAACAAAACACCCCCAAAGCAAGTCTAATCTAGACTTATCCTTAAAGGACACTGGCTATTCATCCTAAAATAATTTCTTAGTACTCTCTGCAATAGATTCTTTAATAAATCCTCTGTACTGTCATCTGTTTCGACACAAGAAATGTTCCTTGATGCACCAGGTGACCTACCCTTTCCTAAATCAGCCAGCCATCCAGTCTGCAGGGGAATATATCAGGACTTTGCCTTAGGTGAAGCATTGCAGGTGCTGATACATCCATCCTACCCCACAATGTTTTAAGCTTGGCTGTTTTCCTAGATCTCTCTTTCTCCACTTGCCCCCCCCCCTCTCTCTCTCCCTCTCCTTCTCTCTCTGGCTACAGATTCTAGAGGATAGGGACCTGTGCTGGCCCTTATTGTCTGTGGGATACTGGGCAGGTGGACAGGTACAGCTGGCTCTGCTGCTGGGGTTGACAGGACTGGGCTGCCCTCTAGACACTGAAGGCTGGCGAGAGTGAGAGAGAGCAAGGAGGAGATGGGGGAGAAAGAAAGAGAGAGAGAAGAGGGGGGGGAGTGATGGAGATAGAGAAACAGAGAGAGTGAGAGAGAGAGAGATGCTGAGAGAATCTACAAAGAGAAAGAGTAAACAATGTTCTGATTCCACAGTCCCTGGAGACAGCCTGCTCCCATTTGGCAACCATTTCCTAGGCTGCAATAGACTTTGTTTGCTGACCCCCTCCCCCCTTCAAAAAAAAAAAAAAAAACAATCTGTTGAATCAAAATCTTGTACAGGCCACAAAAAACGGAGCAATGTTTCAGTTTCCCAATGCCTTAATTGCTGTCATGTTGTTTGTTCTCTCTCAGAGCAGGACAGTGCCAATGGGAGCACAGGTGAAATCTCACATGGTGCAGCCATAAGGCACACAGACATGCAGGCAAGCATTGCCAGGAACAGTACCGAAGCTGAGGCAAATGTTTTCAGCCCCAAAAATGAATACAATTTGCTTCACCAGACATCATAGAGAATCTGACACCCGATGGCTCGCAACTGTCAACCAGTTGTTCTAGAATCTGAGCGAGACGCCTGATGGCTGACTGTCTGCCAGTAGTTCACCGGTAGTTCTACAGTAAAGAAATACGTAGTTCTACAGTAAAGAAATACAGTGTAAACGGTGAAGGACAGAGACATGTGTGTCAGCAGAAAAAGTTTGATAACACTTTTTATGAACCCAGAAAGTATTATAAACACATTCGTAAAGGGTTATAATGCATTCCTAAAGCCTTATTACTAATGACATTTGTATTCTTAACTGTTTATACATTCTCATGATTGTAGGCATTAGTATATTAGCATAAGGCATTATAATGTTATCACGTAAGCCTGGGTTCAAAAAAAGGTTCTTCCTTTATGCATTCATGACTTGTTTTCCAACGTTCCAAACAGAAAGGTGTAATCCCTATTAGTCAGCTAGTTTTAACCCACACTCATTAAATTTCCATCAAAAGCTGGCTGTGCCCATTAACTGTAAATGATAACCATAAGCAACTGTTTACTATGCTTATTTTGCTCTGCTTATAAACACTGAATGAAATGCAGTCAACTTCAATGGTTGAACTGGGTTTTAATGTGGTATCAAACATGAGTAAGACAATCACATACTTAAGGACTGGAACTATATGCTTTAGTGGATGATTCAAAATTTGCAGAACAGCTCAGCTAGCAACATCTAGCAGAGTTTCTGCTGTCTGGTCAAAACGCAGGGAGAGGGGCCTATTAGTTTGTATGGATAAGGCAGTGTAGAGAGAGAGTGCTCTAGGTACTAGCCATTACAAGACTATAAGAGGATGATTTTTATTGAGAAATAAAATGTATGTATATGTAACTTTGTGGAACAGAAATCAGATTTAGAGGCTCACCATTGCCTGCAGTGGGTATAACATACAATTATACACTTCAACTCATAGCATTAATGTTTTGTAGAAAGCCTCACAGAGTCAAGACTCCAAATCAGTACTCTAAGGTGTGAGAGAACCAGTCTAAACAATTTCTACTGTCATGGACAGTACATTTTGTACCCTACCATATAAAGGACTTATTCTTAAAGGGATATGCCATTGTTTGGCCAATTTACTAATTTTCCACCTCCCCTTCAGTTAAACAATTGAGTTTTACCTTTCTTCAGTTCTTCCAGCCATTATCTCAGTCTGACGCTAGGGTTTTTAGCTTCAGGTTAGCATATATCATTTCATCCTTTGGTTGCCACTAGCTTCTCAGCCATTAGCATCTTGCTTAAAAGTGTCTACAGAATTCTGGTATTTTCTTTGGTATTATTTAAAACTTGACTCTTCTAGTGTACTAGTGTACTAAGACTGATGGAAAATGAAACGTGACAACATTCTAAACCGACAGAACTATACTCACATCTCATTTTCCATCAATCTTAGCACAGCTTGTAACTACAGAAGTGTCAAGTTTTAAATAGGAAAATTATCGGAATTCTGTGGACACTTTTAAGCAAGATGCTAATGACATGCTAGTACCATCCAAGGGATTCAATGATATATGCTAACCTGAAGCTAAAAACACTACCATCAAACTGAGACTACGGATGGATGGATTATATTGCTAAACTCTAGGGGAGGAGTAAATTAGTCAAAACAGTGACGTATCCCTTTAAGAGTTTATCTAGTCTGTCCAGAGGATACTCAAAAGAAGTCCTGCATCTGAACAATGACACTATGGCCATCCCATATATGTAGCACTAAAACTTGAAACAGCACTCAAAACCCATCTAAGTCCACTGCCCCTACTTGGAGAGCTCTCACCTGGACATTCATGGTTGTCAGTCCTTCACTAATAGAAGAAGGTGGGCACAGGGCCACCAGCCTAATTTGTTTCCTGGCAACACTCTCCTCACATTCTAGAACATCCATGCCACATGTAGAAACCTTTAGCTGATAGTGGAGCCTCTAACAGTTTCTCTCATCTCTCGTGGGGGATGTGGGACAGCGTTGGAGAGGGATCTTTTGGCAGGGCCTCACAAACCCCCCGCTGCAACGGACGCACAGTTTGCAGGACACATCAATTTGTGCACCCTCACCCCCACAGCACACTATCCTTCCCCCACCCCCGCCCTCCGCAAACACACAAACACACACACACACACACACACACACACACACACACACACACACAAGCATAGAGAGTGAGGACTGTCTGGCAGAGCTCCAATCCGTCTCTCTCTCGCCCTCCCTCCCTCTTTCTTTCCCCCCCCCCCCCCTCCCTCTATCTCTGTCTGTCTGTCTCCTCCTCATCTGCATAGCTTTGTTATCTGCAGTCGACTCAGGGACCATACTGAGGGGGTTATCACACCATCTGGGCCCAGCCCTGGCACTGCCTCTCGCAAATTAAAACCCAACCTGTAAAAATCTGCAAAGGAAACAATAAGCACCTTTTAATCTCGCTCTACCTCCGCTTCCTTTTCAAAACATAGCGAAGAAAAGGCCTTTTATTAATTAGACGGGCATCAAGCTCACACACATGAAACAATGTGCCCACTTTTGTGTGTGTGTGTGTCTCCCTCTTCCTTTTATAATGAATTTAGCACTGATCGGGAGAGCCTCTTTGAGGATGACATTCAAATGGTGACATTTGAATCATTTCTGTGTATCAGTGAGTCAATGCATTCTCTGTGGCCGCTTTTGTTTGCCTGTCATACAGTGTGAGCAGGTAGCTACCTTGAGTGAAGTGCTTTTAATTATGCTCTGACACCAGAGGGACACTTTGGTGTTTATTGCTGTTTCTACATCAGCAATCTTACGGTGCTATGCTTTTAATCGCTGCATAAACGGTTGGTAAATAAACATAAAAAACAACTGCAGAAATAAACCTAGGTATTAACTGTTACTTTTTACAAAACATATACAGGGATTTTTACACTGTGCATACAGTTTATACTTATATAGTTTATAATTTATATAGATTATACTTACACTATAATGGTATAAAAAAAGTGTTTTTTTCTGCTGAATCTGTGCTAGTCAGTGTTGTTTGAAATGTGCTTGTGTACAGATACATGTATGTTAAAGCATTCAGGTCTATTAAAATGGAAGATAACCCTTTCCAGAGCATTTTAAAGCTTCCTTAAATGCTTATATCCAAGGATGGTGTGTTTAGCGAGTAAATCCCGTCACAAAATTGTTTAACCTTCAGGAGACAAGATGCTCTGATTCAATGTAAAATAGGCATTGTGAAGATTTATTGTCTATCACTAAAAACGGTCCACAGTGTTCAACAAGAGGCATCCTTGTGAACAACCCACCACACCTTTTTGCTTGTCAAAAATCAGGACAATCCATCATTTTGGCATATGAGAAATTATTAGACGCACTTTAAGAAAATGTATTCTGAAGAGATGTGTTTAACAAAGACAGTCTAAAGTCAGCACTCGCAGCAGTGCAAGGTATGCATAAAATAAAATACAATAAAAACAGTAGTTGAACAAACGACCATGTGCTGATACGTGCACCACTGGCCTCTTCTAGTGCACCATGGGTGTTTTGGTTGTGCTTTACTTCAATCGGACGGAATCAGCACAGGAAACTTGTTAGTATCAGAATATTGTCTTAGTGTGTGAAATAATCTGGTGGAACTGTTGATCATGTTTGTTTGTTTTTGAAATATCTGTTATAATAAATATATTATAACAAATCTATAAATATCTGAAATAAGTGTTTGGCTGAAAGGCTACGTTACTGAATACAGGTTGGAATTTTTTGCTACTGAGGTCATGTTGTGTCCAAACCCTGTACAACCGAAAATCACACGTAAAAATCACATGTAATACCCACAGCAAATCGAATGGATAGAGGGTAGCAGCCACAAAATGACATGAGTGGTGGAAATAGAGGGGATGGAGTGTGGGGAAAAAGAGAAGGGGGGGGGGGTACAAGCAGGAACAGAGTTAACGGAGTACAACCCTGAGCAAGTCTGGAAGTGCACCCAGCATGCATAGAGTGCAGCATCGTGTCCAGCCCATTCTGCCGCCAGGCCCCAGATCAGCGGGGGGGCCAACCCCCCCACGGAGCAGAGAGGAAACCCCCGCTATGTGACTGACTGGACTGAAAAACACACACACACACACAGGAACATAGCACATGGACACATGCCCACATGGACTCACGCCCAGGGCAGTGTAGTGTACTGTGTGTGGAAAGGCAAAAATCAACAGTAAAGAAAAATTGTTGAACGATGCCTCAGTGGTCAGTTAAGACAGTGTTGGCAGAGCTGCTCAATAATGCAGGGCCATGCTAAATACAGTGCTGAAAACAGGATTGTTCGTCTGAATTGTTCAGCTGTAGAAACAACTGAAAGACAGGGAGAGAAGACTGCATTATGCATATACACCATTTAATCACACATACACACACACACACACACACACACACACACACACGTTTCGGCGTTCTGCCTTTCTCAGTGTGTACAATATCACTTAAAAAAAAAAACATACATGAATTGCATGTTTGGTCACACATGTATCTGTTTATCATATATCATAACACCACTACTTATACAGCTATGCAGTATTGTATACAATGGCTACGCGAATCACCAAAATGTAAACATTGATTATGTAATTTTGCTATGGGAACAGTTATGTTATCTTAAGGAATTTAAAATAACATTTGATGATAATTAGACTGTTTCAAGAGAGTTTATTATTGAGCAAGACATTATTGAGCAAGGTCATAGCTGTTTCCAGGGTTTCTGTAAATTCATATGGCTGATTGATGTGTTGTGATAGCTAAAAGAATCTTTCTAGATGAATGATGCCAACATACCATTATAATTTCAAAAAACAACGCTCACTGTGATCTCATGCACAGCCTAAAATGTTGCTATGTCATTGTTTTGTACTTCTTTCCCCTCTTAGGTCAGGGTCTAGAGGTCACTTGAAGGTGGCATTGTGGTTTTGGCATTATACAATTTCAGTGTTTCCTGTCTGGTCCCCACTGGGATAATTTTGTGAATGAAGTCATGCAGATCCACTGTCTTTATGATGGTAATGCAAAACATGTGAAAGAGAGTAGAATAGCTCAGCGGAGAGTGGGACACAGATATTGTGTCTGTGTGTGTGTGTGAGAGTGAGAGAGAGAGAGTGTGAATGAGAGATGTGAGAGGTTCAGGTTCACGCCCCTTTTGAACTCACTTCCTCTTTTATAGACCCTCTGGAAAGAATTCTCCCATTTTTTGTTGTGTTTCAGTTCATGACATTCGTCCAGTGATGTTGTCTAACCATGGCAACCACAAACACGGTTAACTGTGAGTTTTAAGCAAGGAGGTTTGAATTCTGCTTAGAATGGCCTCTTTTAGGCAGTCTCTAAAAGAAGGGAATAAAAAGATTGAAAATAAAGTAAAACTAAGCTGTCCTGGGTTCTGTAATTACTGTGAGCCACTGTTCACTGTGTCAATATAGATAGATAGATAGATAGATAGATAGATAGATAGATAGATGTACTTTATTGATCCCGAGCTGGGAAACTCACTTGCAGTTGCAGCATGACATGTAGGACAAACACAATAACTGTACGTAGTAACAGCAAAGTAATGCGTAGTAAAGAAAAATAAATAAATAAATAAATAAAATATATGCAAATACATACAATGCAATAAGGTGCACAAGTGGAGAGGCATCAGTACAGAAACGCACATGTGAACAGATGTCAACAGATGTCAAGCAAAATATACTAACTTTCTATATCAATTAGACAGATAGATGTATCTATGTATCTAGATGGACAGACAGATAGATAGATATTTTATTTGTCCCATAGCATCCGTAATAAAATATACCAGTTTACTGGTATGATAATAATTAATGATGAACAAACCTTAATCTGTGCCAGATCATCAGAGGAAAGATTCCCTAAGACATCATCTTGTACCAGGGAAGATCTATTGGTTTGGTCTTAATGTATCAAGCAGGCAGCAATACTAGGAGGCCAGCATCACAAACCAATAATTATAATGCAATTATAAATAGTTTGAGACCCTCTAACTATGAAAATAAGGAGTTCATGGACAGCATCAAAAATGATCTCATTCTACAGTAATGTCTGTACATTTGCTATACTTCTTTTTATTTGCTAAGACTATCTCTTTACACAGAGCAAAGAGCTTTTAAAGATTGCATTCTGTTTTGTCGCCCTCTTTCTTTCTTTCTTTCTTTCTCTCTTTCTGTCTTTCTTTTTTTTCTTTTGTCCCTTCATCTGTGGAAAAAGAAACACAGGGTGGTCACTGATTATGGAGCTCTGCTGGGATGCCCAGTTGCTTGATTGTTTCCAGCATGTTTCTGCTTGTTCACACACACACACACACACACACACACACACACACACACACACACACACACACACACACTACATTATGCTCAGAATTAAGCTACCACCATCCCCCCTCTACACTCCATTCTTCAAGTGTGAGACAATTTTAACAACTTTGATTTCGTTTAACTCTTTCACGTTTTTTGTGCGAGGGCCAGGCATGCCTATGTAGGCGAAGAAGTCATGCCAGAAAGCACTTCATTACCAAATGCTCTGCAGCAGTAACTGCCCCTCCCCTAGAAAGAGCCCAAAAGATACGCCTGCAAAGAGGCTCTGTCAAACTGTTGAGCCGTACACCAAATAACGTGATGACTAGTTTATTTAAAGTCTTGAAAAATAGAAAAACCAAAAATAAAAAAAAATAACAAAACTTACATCACATTACATTTGGTTTTTATGCCCCAGTCAGGAATGCTGTTCTCACAGAAGCCCATATAGCAGGGATCATTAGGGGGCTTACCATCTGATTGCTTGGGCCCCTCTTAAGCCTTATCCCTGTTGCGCTGATAATGGGATAATTTGTAGCAGTGATATAAAATAACAGTTGTAGATATGGGGGCTTATGAGTGCAGGTTAATCAGATAAGGGTGGGCTTAGGGCTGGTGTAATTAGGAGCAGAAGTAGCTGTAGCTGTGGTTGAGGCTAACACACACACACACACACACACACACACACACACACAGCAAGCCTGCCTGTGGCGCTAGCTTGCTAGCTAGCCCACTGCAGTGTAGCGTGGGAATGCAGGGTCAGGAGTCAATTTTGAAATTAGTTGAACATGATGGGACTGGGCTGACCTCTGCAGGTGCTCCCACTTCCCCCCTGTCAGAACGCCACTTCCTGTGCAGGGGCCCCTGCCCCCGGGGTCAGCAGGGTGTGGCCCCTGTAAGCCAGAACCCCCCCCCCAAATACACACACACACACATACACACACACATCTCCATATTCATACCATACACACACGTACACATACATGTACAGAAACACACACGCACACACACATACTCCAACGGTGGCTGGAGTCTATTAACAATGACAAAAAAAACACACTGAGGTGACAACTCCTGTTTAACTTCAGTAAAAACTCTACATCACATGAATAATTCACAAACACAGTTACTTTAAAAATGACAAAAAGCACATATACAGTATTTGTGTCCAGGTTATTATGGAAATTAATATCTACTGACAGGTAGTAGCATCTGTAGTAAGATACATGGTATTTTTCTAACAAATAATGTCTTTGCCTCTATTCTGACAAATGAAGTATTTACCTTATCATGCAGCCAACAACTCACATTTCTACTTTCTTCTCTGAATAAACAATCCATGAGAAACCTATCCACAAGTCCTGTAGTGTAATCCATATGTACATAACAACCAGGACACGCTATAGTTCCCTTGACTGAGTTAGTTTCTTAAGTTCAACATTGTGTTTCTTTGTGTTGTAGTATCCTACTGTTTGCCTGTCACATGTAATTCAACATTTGGCCTTCTTAATTACTCAGCAGTGTACACATGTCAGTGCAAGAGCAATGTGCATTTGTCAGATCATTGCAAGCTTTCCTGAAACAGGCTGAGCCAATAGGAGTCAAGTGAAAGCTATAGGCTGAACTATAGGGTATTACTATACAATGAACTAGAACTAGTATAAACTAGAACAACAGATAGAGAGCTGTGAAGAGAGCATGGTTTTGCAAGGTGTTTGAAAGTTAGGGTGTCAGTTAGGATAGAAAACATCTGATTAAAGAGAGGCCACAAAATGACACTTTGCCACATTCATACACCACACAGCTGTTAGGAACAGTTGGGGATTTTGTGTAATTAGCAAGTAGACACAGAACAACAAGAATGAGTTTCTAGAGAATATCATTGCTAACTTTTGTCACAATCTTGGTTGTTACGCCATTATAACATATAGTTGAACGACCAAGAAACGACAGAAGTTAGCAACAACCCTTTCTAGAAACTAACCCCAAACCAACAAGCCTGACTAATCTGAAGAGTAGCAATAGTGGCTTTAGGTTTAACACAGAGGAGTACAGAGAGAGCAATTCCTGGAGGAAATAAATGACTTCTTACATCAGCCTTGTCTTTGTCTCAAATAAGATCTCACTGAGCGATCTGATCTGGCCCCCATCCTCCTTAAGAGAAAAAGATAAGTAGGAGAGTTTTTTAAGATCTTAAATTGGACTTAAATGAGACTTAACTGGGTGTGGACAATAGATTAATCCCTAGAAGCATAAGCCAAAATTGAGCTCACTTCAAAATCTGATTTGTTTCTGAAAGTACAACACAATTGTAAGAAGCATTTTTTTTTCCTTCACATCACATCATGGGATGTACACGGGATATCTGCTGAGAAAGTAAGACGGACTGTAAACTTGCTGCCTCGTAAGCCTTCTTGATGGAGCGTTGATGTAAGCAGTGACATAATGTCGCTAAACAGATGATGACTGGTGCAACATGCCCCTTTTGCCTTTTCAAAAGACAGGCACGCTGCCAGGCCATGAATTACCTTAAGAGGTTTGGCTGTGAGCATGCTTTGGTTGTAAAGCATTCAATAAGGCCAGATTTAAGGTTTATATATATTTAATTATAATTATATTCACAAGAAACTGAGGCATGAAAGATGGCAGTGGTAGAGGCAGTATTGCTCCTGACGTTACACAGAACAAACTGACATTTCCAAGTAGTATACTGTGGTGTGACTGTGACCCCACGGTTTCTAGCTGATGTTATGTATGTTTCATATTGAATGGGAGCTGGGATGGAGATGTTAAGCAAAGGGTTCTTTCATCCATGTGACAACACAGAATTCACTCTGAAAATCCTCTGTGTGCGTATATGGTTGTCAAACTTACATATAAGTGTAGAAATCGAAAGTGAATTTAAGACAATAGAAAATAAAGCAGCAACCCTGCCATCACCAAAGAGTTCTTCTTCCCTTCTGAACCTTCCAGCCAGCCCTCCAGGTTACCCTGACAACATCTAACCGTCACTTCTGTCTGTCTGATGAAACCTGACAAAAGCCAATATTTACTCCAAATCTATAGGTGTGTGCAGAGAAAAGACATACACTTACACACCAAGACCCAGACCAAGCTGGATTGTATGTGTGTGTGTGTGTGTGTCTGTGTGTGTGTGTGTGTATTTGTGAATGCAGGTGTGTGTGTATGTGTATGTGTGTGTGTGTGTTTGTGAATGTGTGTGTGTAAGTGTGTGCGTGTATGTATGTGTGTGTTTGTGAATGTGTATGGTTAAGTGTGTGTGTGTGTGCACGAGAGAAACACACACAACCACAGAGAGTGACAGACCGAGAGTGTGAAGCAAAGGAGGAGCTTTCCATTAGCTCAGTCAAACTAAGAAGAAAAGACGAGGGAGAGAAAAAGAAAGAAGGAAGGAACACAAATACACTTCCTCTCGAGCCTCTTAAACAAATCTGGATCTCTTTTCTTCTTTTCTCTTTTCTTTTGGGGTAAGTGAGAAAGAGAGGAGTCCACTCACCAGGCCTTTGTCAACACTGAATGGCACCGATATGGTCGAGGGGGCGCTGGCAGACCAAGCACCTGCCCACACACACATGCCCCCCACATCTCTCAGCGCAGGCGAGCCCACGGAGGTGTCCTCAGCCACACTCTTTAATTTCCAGGGGTCTTACTAGGGGTGTGTGTGTGTGTGAGAGAGAAAGAGAGAGAGACTGTGTGTATGTGACTGTGTGTGTCTGAACAAGGAAGATGAGATTGTGTGTCTGAGTGTGTTTGTCTGAGGGAGGTAATTGTGGGTGTGTGTGTGTGTTTGTGTGTGTGGGTGTGTGAGCGTGGGGGTCTGGGGTCTGGGGGGGGGGGGCATTGTACTACATGTCAATGGCACCGCCAGGCCTATGCCAGCTGGCTGCGACTGAGAGGCCAAACAATAGTCCAGATTTGTGCACAATGGCTTGGCCAGCATGAGAGGAATTGTTTGTGCCCACTTCTGTGCCCGTCTCGTGGAGATGCTCGCAAGACACACACACTCATAGTCAGCAACAGCAGCAGCAGTGGCACCCATTGAAGACACTCTCTGATGCCTCCACATCCGGGGCCACCACCTCCAACCCATTAATTCATCTCACCTGTGTGTGTGAGTGTGTGTGTGCATGAGTATGAGAGAGATCGAGAGAGTATGAACGAGAGAGAGAGAGAGACTCTCTCTTTCCCATGCAGAGAAAGCAACAGACAAGTATAAACAATTTCAGACAGCAAGGCCTAAGAAACACCCCAGTGATTTCTGACGCCAGAGCGAGGGTGTTAACAGTCAATAAAAGGAATTGAACATGGCCTTTTTCTTCTTTTTACACTTCAGCCATGTGGTGGGGTGTCCATGCCAGAAAAGCATGTCACATCCCCTCACAGTTGCAGATGAATATTCATTGCAGGGGTCCACGTTTTTTGTTTTTTTTTTCTTTTTTTTCTTTCTTTTTTTATTTTTTTTGTCCTTCTTTTTTTCTGGCTGCATTTCTCATCAGGTTCCTGTCAGAGAGTACTGGCACTCAAGGATCCCCAAGGACCTCACAGAACATGCTTACACACACACACACACACACACACACACTGACAGAAATGGGCTTGTAAGCACACAACGTGGGTCCTGGTGAGACCCCTGTAGCCAAGGGCAAGTTCTCCCAACAACCTTCCCCAAAACACACAAACACACAAACACATACACACACACACACACACCCACACACACACACACACACACACACACACACACACACCCGTGAATCAGTGGCCAGGAGAAGACCCCAGGCCTGCCAACCATCCACAGATGTCTTGGCGTCCACACAGTGCATGTCATTGCAACTTTCTCTCATCACATGGTGTCTGTGTGTGTGTGTGTGTGTGTGAGAGGGAGAGAGAGTAGTGTTGGGAAAAAAAAAATGGGGGCTCCAAATACCATTCCAAATGTAGCCTGCATCAAAACCAATCTGCAAGCCATGGTCACAAGCCATTATGCTGTTAAGCGCTCAGCTAGACAAAGAAAGACAGTGTATGAATCTTATCCATACGAGAGCAAAGAGGGCTTGAGGGAGAATTTAGTTTGGGGCACTGTGAAGAAAGCAACAAATTGGTCCCAGACTCAGCAAGAGTGTGTTGCTGCCGGGTAGCTTTAAATTCATATTTATCATTCTGGATAAGTCCAGTAACTTCTCAGCTACATTTCTTCCTAAATTTCCCTCTTAAGTGCTAGACAAAGTGGATTTGGGAGGAATTCTCCACCCCCAGGAAGGAATACAATTACAGAGAAAACATTCTGAAGCTGACGTCCATTCCAGCAAATTATTGTATGTGAGCAGACAACCACCCACAGGGTAATGAAATATATCCTGTGTGTTCACACACACACACACAACTCTGCAAAGCTTTGCGTTACTATTGACTGGAATAATATGCAATAATAATAAAATATGTATGTAATAAGCAAGCATCATTCGCTTTGAAGTACATGCTTGATTCATGGTGCTAACATGCATGCTAATCAATTCCACAAGAATGAAGAGGGATTTTTTAACAAAGAAAAAGCTAAATACTATTAACCTAGCTATGGAGAATGCAACTATTACACGTTACATGTTTTTTGAATACACATCAGCTTGAGGTAAAAAATCTTTAGAAAATCTTTAGATTGCCTAACAATGCAAATAGGCACTTGGCTAAGCAACCAAGACTCCCTGACAGAGATGTGAGTGCATTTAGAAACCTCCCTGGTGCTTCTGTTTACTAACACACATTTAAGTCCATCTTTACATTGTGTTTGCAGTTTAAGCAAATGAAATGGCTTTGATTACACATGGGTGCATTAACAAAATAGGCCTGTATTTAGACTAAAGTTAATGAGACCATTGCAGTGTTTAACTTGCTGAACAACAAGTCTGACACATGACCCCATTATAATACTTATCATTAGAAAACTAGCTGATATGCCCAAGTGTCAAATATCAAGCAGTCATACACTACATACAGCATGTTACAGCAACAAACTGTAACAGCGGCATAATTTCTAACCACTACCTGGTGAAGCTGATGAATTACACAGTGAGAGTGAGAATTTGCATTCAAATAATCAGGCCTCTGGTTCCGATGGAGAACTGCTACACTTGTAAAGTGTTAGTTTTTCTTGCGATCATCATGGCCTTGGATCTGTAGAGGAGAGTTTGTTAATGGCTTACAAGAATATCCCTTGAGAACAAATTACCCAGAAGGAAGCTCTCTGTTTGCAAAGTGCCAGCTCTCATTAACCCCCCATCCCCCCACCCCAACACACACACACACACACTCCCTGCAAGACTTTTGGGATGTCTCTCATTTCAAATAAACAGATTTTACATATACACAGGGGAAAAAAAGTTGACAGAAAGTATTGCCTTTGCACTGAATTTGTCTCATTTTTCAACAAGTAAAAGAAAACAAAAAATCTGCATCTGCCTGAATAATCATATTGTAATCATGCTAATTTGACAGGAGTTATGAAGTGGCCTGATGAATCACGGCAAAGCTAGTGGTCTCTCTCTCTCTCTCCCTCTCTCTCCGACCGCACACTGGACAGGAAGTGGAAATCATACCTCATCAAGCATGAGTATTAATCCTGTTTGCTTTAGGGTTTTACACCCCTGATTCAGCATGACCCTCCAGTCGGAAGAAAATGATGGCTTAAAGATGACTTCTGACACCCACTTGATGAATGGTTGGAAAACACACCGTGCTAAAACTCTGGTGACCACAGCCAGGCAATTGAGAATAGGTGTTGGTACTGAAAGGTGTGTGTGTGGACGGGGAGGGGGTGAGGGTTGTCTGTGTGTGTTTGAGAGAGAGAGAGAGAAGAAGAGAGAGAACATCTGGTAAGGTCACGGGTGAGTGAGGCATTGCGAAAAGAAGGGTGTTTCTTTTAGTTGTAGGGTCAGTGAATAGTTTTGTGCTGCTGCCCCCCCCAACACACACACACTCCTTCACACATACACCTCTGATTGAAATATTTATGTTTCACTTTCCTGTGGTTACCATGTGTCTGTTAGTGTGTGTGTGTGTGTGTGTGTGTGTTTGGGGGGGGGGGGGGGTCTGAGTGAGTAAGTGTGGTGTATGCGTGTGTGAGAGAGAGGGAAAGAGTGAGTGAGAGAGAGTGTGTGTGTGTGTGTATAGGATTGTCTTACACACCTGCCAGTATGCTTTGTCTGCTCACAAGTCTTGAGTGGGTCTAAGTAGCTGGAACGTGCCAAAGTACTTTTAGACCACATGTTTCAAACATCCATTCTCGGCCCCCTACTCACTGTCATTAGGAGCATGTGGGTATGTACACATAGGGGAACAAGCAGGTATGTGAACGTCAAAACAGATCTCCTTCCACTTACAGTGCTACAAAAGCCCCATTTTTAATAGCATCTGTATTTACATCCTTGCCAAGTCTACTTATGATATTTTGATTATCTAGGCCTGGGATATTAGCCTGGTGGACCAGACTCTTTCACTTTACTTTACTTTGTGCAGTAGAGTCTGGACATTCTCTATGTATGCTTACTTTGTGGTGGGTGGTCAGTTTCTGTTCACTAATTGGTTGCTAGATAATCTAGTTGGGGAAAAGATTCACAATTCCAAGGATGCTGTAGGACAAATGGCTATAGCGTCCGGACCATATTTGAGCCCAGGTTCCCACATGTGTCCAGGTTCGAAACCTGCCTGCGGTAATTTCCCTAACTCTTCATCCTCTTCAATGGGTCATGAGACTAGCATGCTTCTCTCTTCATAGCATGCTTCTCTCCACAACTTCTGGAAGGTTCTGTACCACAATGCTGCGCCAGGTGTTTTTGGGTCGCCCAGGTTTTCTTTTGCCAGGTGGTGTCCATCTTAAGGCAGCTCTTGGGGTCTGGTCTTGCTCTAGCACATGTCCAATCATCTTAAACATCTCAGTATAATGTGGCTATTTCCTGATCGCAGCCAATCTTTCTCTTACCTCCTGTCATTCTTCACTGTTTTATCTGAATAAAGGAAAAGGGCAAAAAGCAAAAGTGCATCAATAGACAGTGGAGCCAGAGAACATTTTAATTATTAAAATTCACCCATGTCTTAATTTCTGGGTACAACATTTGATTTGGCCTTTGCTGTGTTAGGCATCTCCCGGCCGCACATTCTATGGTATTAAACAATGCCATAGTCAAAAAACAAAACTTTCTGTACCTCTGTGCAACAATTCAAAACCAACCATACCTACATTTCCATGACTTCCCAACAAATGAAGACCAAAGATGGCAGTGGGTGAGGGTGATCAATGTTTGGAAGGCCCAGAATTATTTTCTGTCATAGGGCCCAAAATGTCTAGCGACGCCCCTGTAAATAGATCAGTCCAAATATGTGGGATCCAATCAAAGGCTTCTCTTGGTATATAGAACATGTCTTCAACAAGTGCATCAGTTTCTAACAGCCTCTGAGGGACATTTTTTGCAAGGTATATTGTTAAATGTGTAGCCTCTCAAGAACTCTCGTATAGAGTTGCCAATCTGTTAAAGTAATGTTGAGAAGTTTGTTTGTAATAAGAAGACTTAAACAGATCAGATTCACAAAATGACCCATGCCTAGCTGATACAACATTCTTACACTGATCAGTGCACAGAAATGTAAAATAAATCTTCCCCTCCACATGGAGGGACTGATCATCAGAGAGATTCAAGTTACCATGAAAATATAAAAATGACCACTACAGCTGAGAGGCCAGAGCTGGTAAAGGGAACAGTAAGGGACTGCACACTGAACTCCATCTGTCAATCATGGGAGCGAATCTAACAATAACTGAGAAGGAATCCAAAAAGCCAATAATAACTTCCAATAAGAGGCTTTATGATGGCTACACCATGACAGTGTTACATGGACAGGCAAGATACATCCTAAACATACTTGATGACTTGGCAATGTGAGCAAGTGTGGGGTTCAAACCAAACAGGATCCAAAAGGAGGATACTGAGATCAATTGAAGAAAATCCAATCAAATATTATATTGCATTGTTAGCTTAAATCTGATGTTTTTCCCTCACGTCACAAAACAAGTAGCCTAACATTATTAGAGTGTATT
Organism: Tenualosa thibaudeaui; assembly: GCA_027481765.1. Lineage (NCBI taxonomy): Eukaryota > Metazoa > Chordata > Actinopteri > Clupeiformes > Clupeidae > Tenualosa > Tenualosa thibaudeaui. The sequence goes on along the minus strand of JAIFZK010000226.1, from coordinate 2,474,888 downwards.
AAATTACAGTCACATTAGGCAATGTTTTTGTGAGATTGCAAAGTATGAGTAAGAAAACTGTTGTGGTTGCTCTAGAGTTAACTTTTGTTTTGCTCTGGGGCCCCTAAATCCCCACAAGCACTCTTCAATTGATACGTCTGGTGAACGCCCCTGCCCTCGAGTCATGGGCGCTGCAATGGGATGCAAAACTTTCCTGAAAGAATATAAATCTACTCTATGGGGGGAGGGCAAACTATTGGTAGGGTACAGTAAAGTATTTATCAAATTATTGGTCAGAAGCATTGAGTTCATATAATATCTCGGCTAAAGAACAAAATGTTGGACATCCCGTTCCAAATGATTAAGTGTCGTATATCCATAGTGTGCAGTTAGTGCTAGTTAGTAGCTACTGCTTAAAGTTGACAAACGTGCATGATAACTTAAGACGGTATAAATATAACTTATGGCCCTTTTCTACTGGATGGTACCGGCTCGACTCAGCTCAACTCCGCTTGCTTTTTTTGCTTTTCCATTGCTAAAGTCTGGTACCTGGTACCAGATACCTGGTAGCATTCTTGGTACCAGCTTTGTTGAGGTTCCAAGTGAGCTGAACTGATACCACAGAGAGTTTAGAGCTATAGCAACTAGTTTAATTAAACTGTACTTTTATGCAGTAAAAAAAACAAAAACACCGAAAACCAAACCAGTAGAGTTGAGCTTATACCATTCAGTGGAAAACTGCCATTAGTATATAGTAAGTAAGTGAGTGTGGCTCACATACGGTACACATGACACATTATACAATATATGTAAAATTGCAGCATCAATTTATTCAGCGCTTAGAGTATCCAGGACACCATGTCCAGTTCTAGACGTTTTTTCAATGTCCATGAATCGGCAATGCAAATGAGCTTGACAGCCCCCCTCAACCACCACTGTACCACCCCTGAGTCCATCCGAGTCCACATCCTGCCTCTTACATCACTGCATCACAAAACAAGGAAGAACAAAAAATATTCAAGACTTCAGCAACTAACCCTATTCTCTCTGCCTCCTTCCCTCCACCCTTCTCTCCCTCGCTCCCCTTCTCATCCATCTGCACTATATTTTTTTATGTCTTGTTCCACCTCGCTTGTCTGCTTGTGTTAAAGGAATCTTTTCTGCCCAAAAGCACGCTGTAATACCCGGGGAGGCTCTTCAGGGGTCCGCTGATGGAGCGGCCACCCAAAACCCCCAAGCCTCTCACGCACCCGCTCACACAAGTACTCCAACGGCATTTTCCTGCAGCTTAAGATTTCTTTTTCTTTTTCTTTTTCTTTTTTGCAGGTAGAGATTAGTAAAGAGGCTCTTGGCAACAAAGCACTCAATCACTTCCAAGTAGTGCAGTATCAAATGAGCCCCTCCACCTCAAAACTACTTTGGGGTGAGCCCATCTTTCTTCTTCTCTCTCCCATCTCTCTCTCTCCTCCTTTCTTTCTACCCCTCTCTCTCCCACTCTCTCTCTCTCTCTCTTTTTGCTCGGTCAAGGATGAATCACCTTTGAAAGGGAAAGTTTCTCTCCTCCCCTCTGTCTCTTGTCAATCTAAAGAAAAACGCCAGGAAATGAACCTCCTTTGTGGGATTAATTAATTGCAGGAGCTGGTGACCACGCAAGAGGAGCTGTAATTGCTACTCCGTGGAAGAAGAGGGGTGGTGGGGTGGCGTGGGGGGTTGGAGGGAGGAGAGAAAAAACTTTGGGGTTCCAGGTTTTTTTTTTTTTGCGTTCTTTCTTTTTCAGAAGAAGGGAAGGTGCTTTGAACTGAAGGGGCTGCAGCACTCGGGATTAAAGGGTAGAAGCACGAGGGGGGGCCTTTGAAGTTGGTGGAGAGGTCTAGGAGAAGAAATAAAGTTGGGTGGTAGAAAATTCTGGCTGGCAACATCAAACAGTCTTATCGCCCACTCTCACCTGTTGACACCCAAGGGAGAAGATGCAAGCTTGCACGTATACTGCTACAGCATGGGCACTGCTTGTTTTTTGTTTGTTTTGTTTTAACTGGTATCTGTTTTTTTCTCTCTGTTTCAGTATCTTTCAGTATCTAATTCATGCTCTTTCACTTTTCATATATAATTTTTAAAAAATATTTGTTTATTTATAAATGTATAAATTGTGTGCTGTAATATTTGCATTTTAGAAGTCATTGGTCATAATGTCTTAATATTCGTGTGTGTGTGTGTGTGTGCATATATTTAAATAGCACTTAGTGGATGCATTGTGATATATGGTGTTACCTATTCACATATGTTTGTATTTATAATGGTGAGTGGGCTACATCTGTAAAGTCTAGATATATGCATGTTTTCTCCAGTATGTGTATTTTTATCCGACCCTGTTTTGTCAGACATAAACTGCAGCAAAGGTTTTTGTGTGAAAAGTAAGTGTATTGATATCTTTGTTTTGTCATTTTTTGTCATCCAATAAGGAATGACATAAATTGGTTATGCTTTGTTGGATATTCTTCCTTATTGAACACCCATTATATCGTTTTGAATTAACCCCTCTATTATGCATTTTCAAATTAGAACAATGACATAAAGAGTTATAATTAGTGGCTAATTAGAATACTTAAAGGTTATGACCAAACTGTGGTAAAAGAAGATGTGCATCAATAGATCCAAATGAATTATTATGCAGCCTTGTCTCCACAGGTCAAATAGGGTGTTGGGATTTAGACAAGCTATTAATTGTAGGTTCTTTGGTGTTTTGAACAATGTGATTCTCCTGGGTGTTCACCCTCCCCATATGATCGCTAATAAGTATAATTTCACTATTGTAATTATCATTACAATAGACGGCATTAGAGAGTTACACAGTGATCCGGGAATGACATGAACCGCCACTTGGAACACACTACTAAGATTCCTTTGCTCCCGCTCCACCAGGACACATTTCACAACAGATTTGCTCAAGTGTTCTGGCCTTTCAGAAACTCAATTGATGAGTGTCGGGGTGAATGAACGTTGATTATATTGTTTCGTTTGACAAATTGCTGTCTTCCCTACCTCACTATTGTTCTCTCAGGGACCACAAAAGCGCACTTTTAACTGTTACCTCTTCCCATCTGCTGGGCTATTCTTTGTCCCAGAGGTAAGGATTCGTATGTAAAATATTGGGTCTTTATCTTTCTAAGAATTTTCTTAAATGTGTTCTTAAAGTCCCATTTTAAAACCTCTATTGGTGAATACAAATCTTCTAGAAAACTCCATAAGTGTCTTTTAAGTACAAATTTCTTGGAAAGAATGGTTGGTGAATGAGGCCAAATCTTATGACAATCTTCCTTACTCTTTCAGTAATCACAGTGATTTAATATACTGTAGAAAAATGTTTATTTAGTGTGTGTGTATGTATTTATGTGAATTTAGCGATTTTTGGGGGAAAATAGTCTAACTCTACAATTCCTATCAGCCAATTCCTAATGTAATACTGTACATTTATAAGAATTGAAAATTGGATGTTGAGTAGCTTATTTGCATGTATGTATATATATATTTTTTCTTTTTTTTACTGTACTGAGGTGTTTTTTTTCAACCTAGGCATGACTGACAGCTGTCCTATATTTTGCTTGTTGGTCAGAAGACAAAGAGGAACCCCTGGTCTGGCATTTGTAAATGTCCGTGCATTGGGCATCTTACAAATACTGTAGAGCTCTGCGAGGATTTCGTCATTTTCCTTTGGGATTTTGGATTGTCATTTAATACAATGCCTTGGTGGGAAGGTATTGTAGATACTGAATCCCAATATCAGGTGGAATGAGATTAAGGTGTATCTACAGCCTATCAGCAGCAAAGGATCAACTAGCCCAGTGTACTACATCAGGAATATGGCTTCTGTGTTTCGGTTTCACAGAGGATATCATATTAAACATTTACAATGATAAAGGGCAACAACATACAGTGGTCTTGGATGTGGGGATAAGTGAATCTCAAAGATAACACTGTTCATTTTAGATAGAACACATACAAAAGCCTAATGTATGGCTCTGGCGAAGAAGTCTGCTTGCAGGATCTCTACTTTCTGGGCCCTGATGCAGGGATTGTGTTGTTTTTCAGTAGCCTACACACACAGTTTTGCAAACGCAGGTCATTTATTGGATTCATCCTTGGCTCGTTAATAGAACGTCTTGGTTGATGTTTTCCCTCTCTTTTCTTTCCTGATTAGTCAGTCCCATCAGAAATAAAAATAAAAAAAATATTAACAAACAGATACATATATAAGTAAATAAACATACATTTTTAGACCTTTGGGGAAGAAGGCCAAATGGGTATCATGAAATGAAACTCCCAAGATATCGGTGAGGGAAAAAAAAACAAAATCACTCTAAATGAGCTCAGCCAACGTTGTGCGGGCTTAATCAATTGTAAATGAATGAGTTGAAAAATCAAACCTCCATGGTACGTGGTAGACAGGACCTGCATGTGTGCTCGCTTTGTCTGCATGAGTGAAGACCGGTGCCTTATGGAGATCAGGCCAGTGTTTCTTACATGCCACATATCAAAATATGTGAGCAAGCAACTGAAAAAGGTGGTGTGAGTGTGTGGGGGTGAGTGAGAGGGGTGAGGGTGGAGAACCTTGATTTTTATGCAGCGGCTGTTAAAATTCAACAATCCTTGAGGCGCGCTTGTGCAACACTTTGCCGTGGTCTGGCGGCCCGTAATTGTGCACACACATCAATTATAGATCGGAGCCTCCGCTCAGCCGGCTCCTCTGTGCTCCAATCACAGGCTGCCCAGACAGGGGGTCCCTGGGCGCTTTTTGGAGCAGTTTGATTACAGGTGTACTACAGGCAGCCTTGTTAGAGACGCTTTTCTGAGAACGAGGGAATCCTCTTTCCTGTCTGAGTGAGGGGCTGTTGTTGGTTTGTGTGTGTGTGCATGTGTGAATGTGTGTGTGTGTGAGATAGAGAGTGTGTGTGTGTGTGTGTGTGTGTGGAGAGTGTGTGGTGGTGGTGTGTGTGTGTGTGTGTGTGTGTGTCTAGGTGTGTGGTGGTGGTGTGTGTGTCTGTGTGTGTGTGTGTGTGTGTGTGTGTGTGTGTGTGTGTGTGTGTGTGTGTGTGAATGTGTGAGAGAGAGAGAGAGAGAGAGAAAGAGAGAGAGAGAGTGTGTGTGTGGTGGTGGTACATGTGTGTGTATGTGTGTGTGTGTGTGTGATGGACAGGGGGGGTTGCTGTAAGGGGTTGGGGTAGTCGGCCATCACATCCAAGCTAACAATTTTTGTCAGGTCCCGCGAGACTCCTTAATGAGCCCCACCGACACGGCCGAAGGCTAGAACCAGGCACAGCCCAGTGAAGTGAGAAGCCAGATCGGCACCTAGCAGCCTTGCAATAATTAATCAGACTTCCCTCTCTCTCTCTCTCTCTCTCTCTCTCTCTCTACCTCTCTCTTTCCCTCTGTCACTCTCTTGTTTTCTCTCTCTCTCTCTTTCTCTCTCTCACCCCCTCTCTTTCTCTCTATCTTATCCTTTCTTTCTCCCTTTCCTCCCTTTTTTCTCCTCATGTCTATTCATCAGCAGTCAAGCAAGTAGCTCACACACACACATACACACACACACTCACACACGCACACACACACACACTCACACACACTCACTCTCTCTGTCTCTCTCACACACACACACACACTCTCTCTCTATCTCTCTCGCTCTCCCTCTCTCCAGTAGCTGGCTCACACTTTGCATTGTCACTGCCCCCTCTGACTCCTCCTTGAGCCGAGCCGCACCAAAAGTCTGAGTCTCTTTCAGGCGAACAACGAGAAAAACGCTGGGGGTTAATAAATCTTTAGACGGGAGCAGAGCATCTCTCCAGCAAGTCGGATCATTTAGTATCCCAGAGGAAGATGAGGCATTCTGCAGTGGCAGCGTCCTCTCATACATCTCTATCAGAGGAGGAGGAGAGAGAGAGAAAGAGAGAGGGATGGCAGCAACACGCCAAACTGACAGTAATCAAAGGCTCCCACGCAGCTGTCTCACAAGGTCAGAAACAAACAACCAAGCACAAAGGGAAAAAAAGGCCTTTTGGGTTCCACACTTGTACAAGGTTGCATAAGACGCCACCACTTTTTTTTCTTTCTCTTCTCCTCTTCTTCTCTCCCCCTCCCTCTTGGCCTTTCCCTCCACCTCCTTTGACTGCAGAGAGGCGAAAGAAAAGTCTCTCCTCTGAGCCCTGGCCAAGTCAGCCTGAGGCAAAGGGTGACCTTTGAACCACAAAAGGTGAAAAGCTGTATTCTCACTGTGTTTAAGACAACTGCCTCCAGAAGTAGCATTTTCCCCTCTCTCGTTGTCTTTTCATCTCTTATTTATTTCTCTCTCTCTCTTTCTCGCTATCTTTCTCTCTATCTTTTTCTCTATCTCTTTCTCTCTTTCACTCCCTCTCTCTCTTTCCCTTCAGACTCTTTTCTTTCTCCCCTAGCAGGTTAAAGGCTCTAAAGTCTGCTCAGTGTGATATCTCCCATGATTAAATTCAGACACAGATAAACACACACACACACACACACTTGTGCTCACATACACATACACACACACACATACACACACACACAAATACACGTATGCTCACATACACACATATATAAACACATACACACTTATGCACACACACATCCCACTAACATAGTCTGTGGGTTGAGGTTCTGAGAAGATTAGATATAACTCCTTAGATATTAGATATAGCTCCTTAGATCCCCTTAGGAACAGCATGTCAAGAGTTTCAGACCGAGATCTTGACTCTCCAGAATATAACTAATTGACCTCCACACCTTTATTAAGTTAATTTAGGTGTAAATACAATATTTTATATGCACATTGCATCTGAACATAACAAATTTTGTTGAATCCAGAGCTGTGACTTGAATAAAAGAGCCAGTGTGTATGGGTCAGTCACACACAATATGCTTGTACATGCATGCACTGACAGTCATATAGCATGAAGCTTTTTCTCAGCTAGCCTACTATATTTCTATACCTACTATATTTCTCAGCTAGCCTGCTATATGTTAGTGCGTGCATTGCTTCAATGACAGGAGAGCCTTCAAAAGAAGTGTGTGTGTGTGTGTGTGTGTGTTAAGCTCCATCAACATCATCTGCATGCTCATAAAAACTTCAAACACCACACTCCTCTCTCTCCTCTTCTCTCTCTCTTTCTCTCTCTCTCCTTTTCTCTCTCTCTCTCTCTCTTTCCTTGCACTCTCTTGTTTTCTCTCTTTCCTTGCTCTTCATCTTCCTCCTCTCTCTCTCTCTCTCTCTCTCTCTCCATCTCTCTACTGATTGATGGCCACTCCCAGACTCAGTCGGCTCATGCAGAGAGGGCTTTAGTAAGAAAAGGCAGTAATGAGAGAGGTGAAGACAATGGCTGCATGATGAAAGAAACACTCTCATCTGGGACACCACATTTTTAAACAGAAATTGATTTTATAGAGGATATTAAAAAAAAAGCATCTCTCCTTTTTTCTTCTTTGAAACTTAAATGCTAACAGTGCATATCTGAAAACACACACACACACACACACTCAGGCACACACTCACACCTTTCAGTGCTATCCCTGTGTGTTTTAAGAATATTAATGTAGACTTTTTGTAGGACATCAACATTTCTTGGTAGCACAACCCAGGTCTATTTAAATAACAGACTCAAATGGACGAACGGAAAAAATACAAGTTTGATAATGTGTCATATAGACAGTATACATGAGGTGATAATCTTGTTATCTGACTATCTGTTCTAGAACGAGAAATATCAGACCGTAGAACATTGGGAAGTCAGATTGAAGTGAATGGATCATTCTACAGCATTATAGTGTCGTGTAATAACTTCATTTAATAACAATCATTTACTTAGACAATACAACTTATTATAGGAAGATTGGATCTTACAGTTTTTGCCATTTTCACACTTGTCTCAATACAGTGTCCACCTCTTCAAAACTCTTCATACAGTGTGCTTTACCAATATACTGAGCACCACAGTTAACATTTGCAGCAAAATGCACTGCAGCCACCAAAACACCAAAATGCTGCCGTAACTACAGGAACAACTTATAACACAAATACAGCTTTTTTCATATAGTTTGACATAGATCAACTTCGTTACATTAGTGTACATGTTATGTACACTATATATATTATGTGAATATTGCAATACAATGACATTTGTGTACCTCTGGCAATAGATGAAATTGCCATATACAGTGACTGAATGAATATTTCTCTGTATCTGTGCAAACTGAAGGAATGTGGCTACTATATTACTTACTGTAATACATAAGTCATGGATGGTACCACTGCGAGACTCCTTTGTATAAAGAGAATTTGTGCCTTTGACTTGTAAGTTCACTTTATGATGTGGTTTACTGTAATGGTGGCTCTGCTACGTAAAACCAGTTCAGTAGTAAAATGTTCATACATTTTCTTAGTATATTGGTTGGTGGATTTTCAATATTTTGTAATTTACAGTATTCTGCATTTTAGTATATTTTGGAACAGAAAATACAGTGTGTGTACTAGTACCATGCTGTCGTGTGTTCCTGTATGCTGCACTGCAAAAAGGTCAGAGGTCATTACATGGGTATTACATCACTTGCTCAGTCTGGCCAGAGATTGGAAGATAGATCACTAAAGCTGATATTTTAACTTGAATCAGGATTTTTTTCTTTTTCTGGGCCCTAAGATATTTTTTCTTATTTCAAGTAATCTTAACAAGCCATCATTTAGCCTAATAAGTTGCTTTTTGGTTGTAATAAGCCTTGTTTTCTTGAGAGGTACTTTTTGTAGTGTATTTTGTGTACCTTTAGGTCATTCAACTACAGGAGAAGACAGAGGGTGACCATGGAGACCAGGCCAACTCATACTGCAACAGTGATGTCATCATTCCCCAATACACCACTAACTAAAACAGAGATCAGAACCAGAACCAGCAACACATATGTATGAATAGTTTACAAGTGACCAGACCAGCTGCATTACACCAGCAACAGTGATGTCATCACTCCCCAACAGACCACTAATGATGATGTCATCATCCCGCTCCTGCTGTTGGTGTGGTCACTGCACTAGTAAAGACATAGGATGCTAGCCCACTCTAAACTCCATTTACAAGGTTAAAGGTGCAATGCAGTGTTTTTTTTCTCAAGTTAAAACAGAGATAAAAAAAAAAAACAACCAAGAACCAGCAACACACATGCACACTTTATGCAATTTTTTGAGGAGCCAAAATACAAGAATATTAAACTCTCTTAATGAAGATGAAATCCTGAATCTTACTGTAAAACAGAAAGTGAAGTAACAACCACATTGACATAATGTCAAAAATGCCCACAACACCACGTGATCCTGATATCCTCTGAACATACCATGTAAAACAACTAGGGTTCCCCTAAAATATCATGTATCTACCATCTACCATGTGTGGCAGCTGTGTTAAATTCAATACGAGTGAATGCAAGGGTGTGTTCAAGACAACCCGAGATTGGAAGTACGGCAACAGTACAGCTTTAGTGTACAACATGCACAAAATTTTCTACAAAAAAATCAATGCTCATTACTCAAAAGGGAATAGCTGTCTGTGCTTTCTGCCCATGTTAGGCTGCAGATTTGTTGGTTGTGAATTGCTTTATACTGTTGCTGGTATACTCATGATAATTAGTCTCAGAATCGGAAATAATAACTATGTCAGGCTAAATACATAAAGTGCTGAGCTCATCAATTTGGGGTTCCAGGTGATGAATTCATCCTGATATGTATTCATTTCATTATGTAAATTCTTAAGTCAAATATTAACCGAAAAAATAAAAAGGCTACACCTATAGATTGACAGCTCTGTGATTTTATTTGTTTACTCTCCTTATTGTATTAAAAGGGGAGGCTGCTGTTTAAACATTTAAACAACATTAATTAAATGTGGATTGAATGTGGCCCCCTTTCCTCCAGAGAAAATAAGTAGAGGACTTTGTTTTTTTTTCTCTCTCTCTCTCTCTCCTCTGTCTCTACAATGTATACGTGCTTGTGATTTTCTCTCTCCCTCTCTCTCTCTCTCTCCTCTGTCTATACAATGTAGACGTGCTTGTGCTTGCCTTTCTTCATGTCTTGTGTTTTCACACATTATCTGTGTGTGATTTTCTGTCATCGTGAACGGATCAGTGCAGTGGTCCTCAGAGATAACTTCATAAGAATGTAATGACTTATTGCGTTTAGTTAATGTTACCCACTGAAAGAGTATTTTTTCTTTATGAGAAGAAATCCATTTACAGTAACAGTTTGCTGCTTCTTTTTCCAAGCGAGATAGCTTGGACCAAAGAAATGGATTTAAATGCTCTGGTAATTGATTCTGGAGAAGAGTCGATAGAAACTCTGACCTGGTTGTAGGGCAGGCTTGTAAGAGCTCAGGGCAGTCTGAGTGTGAAATATGACATGAGATGTGTGTGCGTGTGTGTGTGTGAGTGTGAAGGAAAGTTGTGCGTTGGGGGTAGGGGTTGGTGGTTTTTGTTGCATGTGTGTGTGTGAGTGTGAAGGAAGGTTGTGTGTGCGTGAGTGTGAAGAAAGGTTGTGTGTTGGGGGTGGTGTTTTTTGTTGCGTGTGTGTATGTGTGTGAGTGTGTAAAGGAAGGTTGTGTGTTGTGGGTAGGGGTGGGGGTGGGGGTGAGTTCCAAGTTCCACTGGACAGCTTGATGTGGGCTTTAATTGAAAGCGTGGGTTTTAAAGAGAGAATACAAAGTGAGCAAGAGAGCTTTCTGTGTGTGTGTGTGTGTGTGTGTGTGTGTTCCGTGGGCTTGAGTGTATTTCTGTGTTGCATGTACATTGGTCTGTGTCTGACTGCCTGTGTGTATGTGTGTGTGTGTGTGTGTGTGTGTGTGTGCTGCTCCTGCTGCTTGGCCATACGCTCTTGCTTCTCTGTCTTTCAGCCTGGCTGGCCACTGGCTCTCATTTGCATGCGTGGAGATTTAGCTCGGGGCATGTCTCCTCTTCCAGCCAGTAGCTGTGGGGTGTGTGTGTGTGTGTGTGCATGTGTGTGTGTGTGTGAGTGTGTGTGTACTGGAGGTTGAGAGAGAGAGGCAGGAGATCCGACGTTGGCAGAGAGTACGTGTCACATTCATGTAGCTACCGCTAATCAGCCTGGTTGGAGTCACACTCATGCTCACACCACGTGAAGACATGCAGATAATACTACATGTTCAACGGAGACACAGCATGACTGTATGATAGTATGTGTGTGGGTGTGTGTGTGTGTGTGTAAGTGCATTTGTGTCATTAGTGTGTATCAGCATTGAGAGAATAAATGTATGTGTGTTTCAAGAGAGCCTAACAATGTGTGTGTGTGTGTGTGTTTGTGTGTGTATGTGCGTGTGTGCACATGCGCTTGTCTGTATCTTGCTACACTGCCACTCTGAAAAAGGGCCTCTCTCTCTCTCACACACACACACACACACTCTCTCTCTCTCTCTTCCCATGCAAATTCTCAGTGATTTGGTGAAGTGCTAGTGACCCCTATGGGTTAGATTTATGTGTCGGCCACTTTTCCCCTTCCCCCTTCCCCCTTTCCCTCTTTTCCTTCCTCTCCTCCTTCCTGTCACTCGTTTCTTCTCCTCCCCATCCTTCCCTGCTTCTATGTGTAAAACAAACCAGCTCTTTAAAAAAAAGAGAGAGTAAGAGAAGGAACCGGGGGGACTGATCTGACACCTAAAATAATCCCGATTTAGACGGGATCCCCCCACGTTCTCCCCTTTTTCGCCGGCGAGGTGGAGAACCGTGCTCCTGTTCCCGGGGCTAAATCTGCACAGGCGGGCGGGCGGGCGCCTCGGCAGTGACGTGGCGGAACAATGGCATCTTAGTGCCAGTGGCTGCGCGAGCGACTCGAGTCCCCTGGAGCAGCGGGCGGAGAGGTATTATCACCAGGGCCTTTTGAGAGAGCTCTGACAGGCCTGTCAGCTCTCTGAATCCTATCTGCCCGAGCGCGGGAAGGCCAGAGAGAGGGGAAGAGCAGCAGCCCTTTCAATGTCGCTCCCTCTCTCTCTCTCTCTTTTCCTTTTCTCTCTCTCTCTCACCCTCACCTTCTCTCTTTCCCCTTTCTCTCTTTTTCTCTCCCTCATCCTCTCATTCAACTTTCTCTCTCTCTCTCCTTTCTTTTCTCTTCCTCTCCCTCTCTTTCTGTCTGTTTCGGTCTCTCTTTCAACAGAGAGAGGAAGACAGACAGAGAGTAATAAAAGAGCGAGAAAGAGAGGGAGAGGGAGTCAGAGAGAGAGAGGGAGAGTGAGTAATAGAGAGTGAGAAAGAGAGGAAGAGAGAGAGAGGGAGAGGGACTCAGAGAGAGAGAGTGAGTAATAGAGAGGGAGAGAGAGGGAGGAAGGAGGGAGGTGTGACAGCAGCGGCGGCAGTATCAGCACCACACAGC
>JAIFZK010000226.1:2417500-2457500 GCA_027481765.1 Tenualosa thibaudeaui | reverse complement strand
TACCCCCTTCTGCTTGTCTGCTGTGGCAGTTAGGAGAGATGTTTAGATGACAGACAACTCCAATAAGCCTGTTGTAGGCCCCTGTTTAAGGAGGGGGGTCAGCGAAGCAAAGAGAGGCGCTAGTGTTTCCTGTCTCCATCACCTGTCACACCCTCATCACAAACAACACCTCTCATGTGTTCATCACAAGCTGGAGAGAGAGAGAGAGAGAGAGAGACTGAGAGAGTGAGTGGGTGTGTGTGTGAGCGAGGCAGAGAGAGAGAGAGACTGAGAGAGTGAGTGTGTGAGCAAGCAAAATAAACAAGCTCATGACAGAGGTGATGGAAGAGCAAAATGTTCCATTTACGGAAGCATGCTCCACACTTTCTCACAGCCCCGCCCCCCTTCTCCCCCCCCCCCCCCCCACACACACACACACTCAAACACTCATACATATATATATATATATATATATATATATATATATATATATATATGTAACAGAACAGAAACGGAAGCATGCTCCACACTTTCTCACAGCCCCGCCCCCCTTCTCCACACACACACACACACACACACACACACTCATACACACACACACACACATATATATATATATATATGTAACAGAACAGAAACATGTGCACGCACATACAAACACATGCACTACACACTAAGAGAGACACGTGTAGACATGCATACACACACACACAGAAACTTCTCCTTCTCTCCTTCTCCACCTGTACTGTACAGCACGGCACAACACAACACAATAAACACACACACACAGATCAACAGCTACATTTATCAGCCGGGGGGTCTGAAGCCTTCAAGAAATATGGAGCCCTTTAGGATGAGGAGTTGGGGCAGCTAACATTAACTCTAACAGCCGGAATCACTGGAGTGTGTTCCACTTCACCGTCACCCCCAGCTGTGTGTGTGTGTGTGTTTGTGTGTGTGTGTGTGTGTGTGTGTGTAGAGGAACTTATCAGTGTTTGGGGGGAGTTAAAATCGATGTTAAGGCTTGACACTTGAAATAGATGTTAAGTTTTGAAATAGTCGTTGAGACGTCTTCCTATGGCAAAAGCACACAACACACACACACACACACATTCACACATAAGTACAATGCAGATTTTTCTCTTTGCGCTGATGCCAGGGAATTGCAACAACAGCAGCAACGTTATCTAGGTGGCAAAGGTGGCAATGAGACATACAGTATACACACACACACACACACACACACATAACTTTCAGTGCACTTTTGTTTCCAAGGAGTCATGCTATGGATAGCACATCTGGTGGGGCACGTACTGAGGTGAGGTAGAGGATGCAGGGGAGAGCTGCAGCAGGACGAAGGTCGGCCGTGGGAAGGTGATCAATACGTCATTATCATAGCTGCTCTTCCTGCAGGTCAGAGTGGAGGTGAGGCTCGGAAGAACACACACTGCTAAATATATTTATATAACATGTGGATTCGTGTGAATGTAACCTGACCCTGGGTTAACAGCCATCAGGGGGATGAAAGGGGCTGAGGCCCCTCTGACATTTGCATGCGTTTCATCCGAGTTTGTCTGTCTGGGCCCGAGAGCGCTGAGCCGAGAGAGGAAGAGGAGGAGAGAGGAAGAGGAGGAGAGGGAAGGAGACGGGAAAAAGACCCAAGTGATTAGTCAGGTCCCCATGAGAGATTTAAACAATCGGCAACTATACATTGACATGCACACATGCATATGTGCACACCATCTCACACACACACATACACACACATGCACACACACTCCACAAAGTCGGCTCTGTGGCTCGATTTAGCCATGCACCCCCACCACACCCCACCCACCTTATCAGCCCTGCCTAGACAAGTCCGACCCCAGACAAGGAGCGCCCGCCCCCTCAAACACACACACACACACACACACACAAACACACACCCCACCCCAACAGCCCATGCCTGTCGGTCGGTCTGTCTCTGCGCCTGTCTGTCTGTCTGTCTGTGCTACCATCCACAGCAACCGTCAGTCCATTTATCCATTCAGGCAAGACATGAAGTTTCACTCATTATTTTATGCATGTGCAGCGCACACACACACACACACACACACACCCTTTGCCAGCCAGCGCTAGGGATCCTGGGGATTGCATTTACTCCAGGGATGCTGCCAGGCCCATTCTGGCTAAAATATAAAATAAAATAAAATAAAACACTGCAATTACTGCAGCAAAAAAGGGCCTCTGTAAGCAGATACTGCAAGACAGTCTATTTACATAACGCAAGAGAGACAGAAGAGGATCTGTGAGAGAGAAAGAAAGAAAGAAAGAAAGAAAGGATGGAGGAGAGGGAAGAGGGGAAAGATGGATACAGAGACAGAGGACTTGTAAAAGACAGAAATACAGGAGAGCAGAAATACGTTCAGAACGAAATTAAGAAAGGATGAAAGAAATAAGAAAGAAAGAAAGAAAGAAAGAAAGAAGGAGGGATACAGAGACAGAGGGAGGACTGCCGGGTCCTTTTTGAGCTTCTCTCCTCTCCATTTAATGTCATAACACACACACACACACACACACACACACACACACACACACACACACAGAGCAGCGGTGGCAGAGCGGAGGAGGAAAAGGCATTTCTTGTCAGTTCTTCACAGGATTTCTTGTCTTTCCTCATTTTCTCCCCATCCACCTCTCTGGGACTCCGATGAATGATTAGAGACAAGAGAAGTGACTTCTCTCTGCTTATTTTCCATCTAGTGTGCTTCCTGCTCTGACTGGGAGGTGGAGGCCGCAGTGGCACCTCTGGCCATGATAACTGTTATCTGCAGGAGCTGATTATGTCTAGACCCCCCCCCTTCCACTGCCGTTTCCAACCAGAGATGGTTAATAGGGAGAGAAATGAAAGTGCAGTGAATCAGAGTGTGTTTGGGCCACTTTCGCTCTGTTTTCACTGTGTGTTTGTTCTGGGTCTCCAACAATCACTCCCCCCCCCCCCCCACAACGTCTTTTTTCATCTGTCTTTAATGTGTGTGTGTGTGTGTGTGTGTGTGTGTGAGAGAGAGAGAGAGAGAGAGTTTAAGTGTGGGTGTGGATGTTAGTGTGACTGAAGGGTTAGTCTGTGTGTGTGTGTGTGTGTGTGTGTGTGTGTGTGTGCGTATAAGTGTGACTGAAAGTGTGTTTGTTGAAAAGTGACTGATGCTGTGTACATGTCTGTGTGTGTATACCTGTGTGCGTGCGTGTGTACGTGTCTGTGTGTGTGTGTGTGTGCACAAGCAAGATGACTGAAATAAAAGCAAGAGAAAGATACAAAGCCAGGGCGAGCACGGAGAGACAGCGTCAGAGAGCGCCGTCGAGCTGAGACAGGAGCGATGGGATGGGACTGGGCTGAGCAAGTGCGAGGGCTTGTTAAACGTAATGAATCTACACCAGTGGCCAGCCCGGCCCATTGTTGGCCTGTAATTGCAGAGTCGTTCATCTACAGGCCTGGGAGATCCTGGCAAAGAGCACTCATATAAAACACCTGCCCTCTTTCTATTCTTCTTCTGTGCTCAACCCTCTCACACTCCTCTCTTTCTTTTCTCTCTATCTCTCTTTCAGCGCTCACACATGTCCATTATTTATGGAAAGAAGGGGAAAGAGAGGGAGAGAGAAAGAAAACCCACACCCAAGATGAAATACAAGATATTGACGTTAGACTACTCTCTTTCTAGCCCTGAGAGGAACTACAATATGTAGACCACCACTGGGGGCTTCTTCATGCCTCGGTAATCTGCTGCAAGGAACCATAATGACATAGTTCTGTGACACAGGATTAATCAGACACACAATCTTTCTCAGGGTGTGTTTGTGCGTGCGTGTGTGTTGGTGAGTATGTGTGCTCGGTGTGTGTGTATGTTTGGTGAGTGTGTGTGTGGTTGTGTGTGTGTTTGGTGTGTGTGCTGTGTATATGCTGTATACATGTGCGTGTGTGTGTATGTGTGTATGGGCATGTGTATGAAGTTTTGTGAGTGTGTATGTGTGTGTGTGTGGGGGCGGGGGGGGTTCATGTTTTTTTTTTTACAGTAATAGCGTAGCATATCCCAGATTAGTGCTGCATATACAGAGGGTCTGTGTGTGTGTGTGTGTGTGTGTGTGTGTTTAGGCTGTGAGGGCCGTGCACAGGGGACCACACTCAGCCCCCTATTAAAGCTGACCATGAAGCTTAAGCAGGTTAGGAGGTCTCTGAGCTCCGCATTGGCAGAGAATGCCAGAGGCTACACAGAAACAGCCACAGGTACAGGTGGACAGACAGAGAGAGAGAGAGAGAGAGAGAGAGAGAGAGAGAGAGGGAGACGGAGCGAGAGAGGAACAGACAGGTAGAGAGAAAGAGAGAGAGAGAGAGAGTGTAGGGGGGATTGGGTGCCGGCATGCATTGCCAGTCATGCTCTTCATTTTTTTGCCAATCCTTCCATATGGCTGCTTATGATTCTCTTTGTCACTAGATCTATGTTAGATTAGATATGTTTTGATTTTTCAATCATCAATTGTTTCTCTATGTACGTGGTTTGATTTTGAGGTTAAAGCATCTAAAAGTGATCAAGAAGATACCCACTGAAGTTAGCATGTTAGCACGTTAGCGACAGGCCATCTCTCCAGTATAATCAGGTTTTAGTATGTGTGGCCGGTTCATGAAATGCTATGGAAGTCAATGCAAAAGCTGTGTTCAAGATTACTGAAAAACAACAGCATTTCTTAGCGCTTATTGTTCAGTCTATTGTTTCTCTACATTTATTTCACATTAGGTTTCAAAGATATTTTATCAGGCTGCTTTCATGAATTCATAGCAACTACTCCAACACATGGGAGGAACAGACACCTCATGTTAACACAGTGCAATGTTAGCCCCCCAGTTGGTAATGGCTACAATGTGTGCGGTGCATATGCAGACCCCTACGTGAGTCACCCCTGTGATCACATGGAGTGGGAAGCCGGTGCCATGTTCTCCCTCGTTCCTCTCCGCTCCACTCCACTCTGTCTCTCCTTTCCTCCGCCCAGCTCTGAGAGGCAAAGCACCTGCTCGCAATTAGCTGGGCGAGCGAGGGATAGACAGAGAGAGAGAGAAAGAGAGAAAATGGTGCACCGCACCTCCTCGCCTCTAAAGGCTTCTGTCCTCCTCACACCCTCAGGCGATCCAATTAATCTGCAGCGCCCTGAAAAGCTGTCAGGATCAATCAGAGAAGCGGCCTCCCGAAAAAAGAAAAAAAAAACAGAAGAGAACAAAATAAATAAATAAATTAACACCAAACCAGAGCAAGCATTTGTTTGCGTTGCAAAGAGGCACTTTTGCGCGGCCAACAGATCTCATTTATTAATGTGTGTGTGCGAATCGACCCTGCTGTCCGTTTTTAATTAGCGGCTCTGACCCCTCAATAGCCAGTGTGAGAGCTGAGCCACGGAGCGTTGCTGGACAACACTAATTAAAGACTCCAATGCCAATGAATGGCATGGGGCAAGAGGGAACAGTACACAATTATGGGGGACACTAAAAACGAAAACCTGGACAACAGCAATCAAGAGGATCTTATCCTTATATGTCTTAGCAGCAACAGAAACAGATGTAGATGTGTGATGTGTGTGCTGAGTGTATAAGAATGTGTCTTACAAGCTATGGGATGTCTACATTTCCTTTAGATCATTACAGTATCTGTCTATCTATCTATCTTTCTAGAAAAATAACTGAAGAAGTCAGTATGAAAGCATAGGCTATGTCATCATTATGCCTCACCTGTGTTTATGAAACACTTTTCAAGGAAGCTTTCCGAACATCTCAGCCCATAGCCCTGCTCTTCAAGGTCACTAAGTACATTCCAACCCATAGCCCTGTTGTTCAAGGTCACTAAGTACATTTCAACCCATAGCCCTGCTCTTCAAGGTCACTAAGTACATTTCAACCCATAGCCCTATTGTTCAAGGTCACAAAGTGCTCTCAGTAGGGAAAAGAACAAGAACATTTGGTACAACAAAGACTAAACTAAACAGGGCAAGGACAATGAAACTGAAAGTGGTTTGCTATTTGGTTATGTTGTACAAAATTTCACTGTTCTTTTTCACGCTGACAGCACTCAGTGACCTTGAACAACAGGAAAATCCGGAAACTTGGTCATTACGATGTGGTTAACGCCCAATAGCAGGGTAACGAAAATAGAAACTCATTGTTGAGTGAGATTTGAAAAAGAATGAGGGGTACCATTAACAACTTCTTTAAAATTCACAGGGCATTAAACTATTTGGTAAACACAACATTGCTTTCACATAACTTAGAATACGTACATTAATAGCCAAATTCGTCTGCAATATCCTGATGTTGCTGAGCCATTTCTGAAAGTGAATGCATGATTAGCCTACTTAGCTGTTTATGGCAAGCTTTGCAATAACTCTCCACATTTCTTCTCTACTATCAGTTTAACAGCAATTTGCATTATACTGATGTTGGGTTCAGTAATGGACTTTTATTCTTACCTGTCATCCAAGATGGCGGTGAGAGAAAGCAGAATAGGTAACGTGCTGTCTTCAAAAACATGTTTTACTAATCACACTAGTCTGTGTACAACAATGTTCTTTATGCTCAAGTTCTTGTATACAGAGCCTGATAATACTGTGCCCAAAGTGTCCAATGTCGAGACTCCCTAGTGTTTTAAAAATAGTGCTTTCAATATGTCTGCTTAAGAGACCCGGGCTCACTCATTGAAAGCCATTTGGGCTGAAAACGCAAGCAATGCCAGAACTATAGAAGGCTGCTGGAGATGCTGTTATGCTTTAAGGAGGTCCAGTTGCATTTGATCCAACATAATTAAACCACCCAGTTTACCCTGATAATGGATGTGTCATCCCCTAGCTACTGTGTGTGATGTGAGGTTTTTATGGATGCGTTGAAACATTCTGGGACCGCGACCTGAAACACCTGCACTATGACCTCTGTGAAACAGCCTTTGAGAGTCTAACTAATGCAATCACACCTTTTAGCTACATTCTTCACACGCTGTATGAGCTGTGTAGACCACTGCCAAACATCAGCATACATACACACACACACACACACACACACACTTCCATAGAAGACCATGAAGTAGCGTAAAATGCATCATTTTCTGCTCAAGCTCTGCTTAACAGGGAAATCACCATAAATTTCACGTTGTGCAGTTAAATGGATGATTATTGGCTGGTACCCTCAGACACCCTACAACCAATAATCAATCTGGCCATGAGGAGGAGGTGGTGGAGGTGGTGGTGGTGGTAGAGGAGGTGGTGGGGGGGGGGGGCTTACTTACTACAAGTAGGCGTGACAAACTCATTATTGATTGGCTGTCACCCACTGGCCTGGAATTGCGTTTGCATGTTAAGCTATTGAAACGTTTTAGCTAAAGTAATCACATTAGCCATCTTTTTTTCACGCAACTCTGTACCGTTAATCGCCATATAATCTGGGAGGAGGAGCGGTGCACTCTGGGACTCGCTGACTCAGAGGTTTGAGAGGAAAATTATGTCATATCAGAGGAATGTACATCAGAAATTGCATTATAAAGTGCATTGATGCTATGCATTAAACCCAAATGCCTTGCATATAATTGTATAGAGATTTACAGTCTTTCCTTTCCACACACAATATAAAAACAGACGCATACACACACACACACACATAAACAAACAAACAATTACAATTGTTTGCACACTGTATAACATTTTTGAAGTTGGCTAGTGGCAAAAGTGGGTTTCACTGTACCTTCAGATTTGGATGTGTTGTGTAAGATATTTGCTATGAACCTCTGAACCATTTCAACCTGTCTTAATACAGCATGTCCTCTAAAGCATGCAAGTCAGCAAATCCTAAGGGCCAAGGGTTAGAAGTGTAGGACTGTGTGTGTGTGTGTGTGTGTGTGTGTGTGTGTGTATGTGTGTTTATGTGTGTGTGTGTGTGTGTGTAGATAGGTGGGTAGTGGGAGTTGAGGGGGTCGCAGGGCATCCAGGTGCCAGCTGTGATGGGCACTGGCCTTGGCGATCAGCGACAGGGGTCAGCACAGGGTCAGCAGTCTGCGTGGGAGGCACCAGCGGGGTGGCGCGTCCGGCTGGCACAAACTGCCGCAGCGACCCTCTGGTCCGTGCTGGAGGACAGGTCAGGAGAGAAGAGGAGGGAGCGGAGAAGAGAGGAGAGGTCAGAGCCAGCGGCCCCCGCAGAGCCATCAGAACGCCCCCCAGGAGAACAAGAACAACTAATGAAAATGGGGACGCTGGAACAGACAAACAAAATGGCCACCAATGGCCCTTGCTACACATCCCTTTGTCCTTTGCAGATAACCTAACCTATGGGATTGGCTGAGATAGAACAACAACAAGCATGCAGTATCACTCAGATGAGGCTGTGAGGGGTTTGGTCACATAAACACAGTGCGCTTGTTGAGGGTTTGCAAGTACGGCCTGTCTGACCAGCTGTCCTGCAAGGAGAGACAGAAGCCCCGTGTCAGCAAAACCACCAGGCACCAGACACCACCAGGTGGGAGAGGAGAAAGGGAGAGAGAGAGAAGTAAACAGAGATGGGAAGAAAGAGAGAGAGAAAGAAAGAGGGATAGGAAGAGAGAGAAAGAGAGACAGAAAGGGAAAGAGACTGAGACAGAAAGAAAAGAGAGAGAGAGAAAGAGAGAGAGAGGACAAAGCAATAGGGATAGAAAGACAGAGAGAAAGAGAGACAGAAATGGAGAGAACGAGACTGAGACAGAAAGAAAAAAGAGAGAGAGAAAAAGAGAAAGAGAGAGAGAGGAGAAAGCGAGAGGGATAGAAAGAGAAAGAGAGACAGAAAGAAAAGAGAGAGAGAGAGAAAAAAGAGAGAGAGAGAGGAGGAGAAAGGGAGAGACTCACTCAGAGCAGGGGAGTGTTTGACCAGGTGAAAGACACTATGACATAAACAGAAGCTGAGTGACAATCACAGCAGCAGTAAACCCAGCTTGAGAACACAGCAGAAGTGCACTGTCACCTCTACTTAGCTTCATTGCTTCATTACTTTACTGCAATGAGCCATCCATTAACTTCAGGACCAAACCAACCCCTTGGCCCTGTTCCCCATACACCCCTCCATCCGCAACTCTCCCCCCCAAAAAAGTTCCACGGGAATATAAATGTAAATGTGCTGAAATTAATCATGGCTGCTTCCCCCTTGTTTGTGTTGATGAGGGGTGAGGATATTAAAAGCAGGAGGTTGTAATCAAGGTTAAAATAATACAGTTGTCTGATTAAAAAAAAAACCTGGTCATCACTGGAGTCACCTCACCTTTTTAATCAGACAAACAAACACAGCGCACTCCTACCAACACAGAGCAAGCCCTATGTGTTTACAGAGCTAATGGAATGACAATCACAAGCAGTGACTAATACACAGTGCTACATTTGTTTTCTCTCTCTGTCTGTGATACACACAGACACATGCGCCTTGCACACACACAAACACACATGCACACACACATTCACACACACACATACACAAACTACTACACATGCAAAAAATATTTTCTCATCTCTATGTGACCTTACTGGCAAAGCCAATGGTTCAAACAACAATGAACTAGGTAGCTAACATTTGCCTGATGGCTTTCAGATAGCGACTGATTAATGCAATTAGCTGTAATGCGCTGAAGCCACAGCGCTAAAGTAATCCTTACCTTTTCCCCTTTGACTCTGATGTTCACTCCCTGCACTAAAATGCTTTGAACAATCAAGTAGAAAGTATACTGCCCAGGGAATTAGCAATTACATTTGGTCATTGGGGGACACTATTAGTACTGGGCGTAGCAATTTATTGTCATTAAGTGTCATGCAATATGTTCTCGAGCAGAAAGTGAGAAAAGTAAATTTACATTTATGAGTTTAACTAACGCTTTCATCCAAAGCCACTCACATTTGTCATCTATCAGTTACTTCAGGGCCAGTTTCCACTACAGCAACTTGTGTGATTCAATCCATAGGCCTGTTGTTTGAGGTCACTGAGTTCTGTTAACATAAGAAAATGAAACTGTTAGTGTTTAGTCTGACAAGCCAAACTATAACTATATATCAAAATGTCTGGCCATGACCGATAGACTGGGCTTCCGCCTAGGGGCGGAATCAGCAGTTTGTCTTTCAAACTGGATAGAGCTTCAAACAATCAGAACAACGTCAGCAAAACAGCAAATACATCCTTCTTTCAAACGAATGACTTCAGTGTTTTTTTCTGGTTGACTTTCAAAGAAAAACCCAAGTCTAATTCTTCCAAAGTTGATGCCAAAGCCGCTATTCCTTGGCCACTTTGTTGATTTGCATCATCACAGCTCTGTCATTATCATGCTAAGCCCTCCCAACGACTCTCTACAAAGATAGAGCGTTGTGATTGCCCTTGCCAAGCCTTGGTAAAACCAATTGTAGACCTACTAAGGCCCCAGTGGTGTATGGTTAGATGTATCCACTGAGTAAAACTATTTGGTACCGCAAGGGTACATATAGATTTCTCGGCTAGTTGGTGTTAGGTTTACTATACTACACTTGGTGACCTCACCATACAGGGCTAAGGATTGAAGATCCAGATTTTTTCCTTTAAACACTACACTACCACTGCCCCCTGAAAATCCCCAGCAAACTACAGAGGAAATAAAGAGGATCTAGAAATGGTGTTCTAGATCCTTATGGCAATGGCATTCCATTTTCAAACGTTGTGACAAGCTTGTCACCATGGGCTCTGCTTTGTGTGTGTGACACGTATGCAGTTCAGATGTAAGGTATAACAGCTATGGCAATGTAAGTACTGCTTATTCAGTGTAAGAACAGCCTAGATGGAGTGGGATTAAACTTCTTACTTCTCAGATCTATTAAAGACAGAAGAGAAACACGGACAGAACAAACACAGAATCTTGCATAAAGTAAGCCTCCATTGTTTGGCAATAATAATGTAACAGTCTACCAGCTTTCTCCACCACCACCCCCAACCTAAGAAACCTTTCTCTCTTCTTGCTTTTCTTATTTACGTCTAGTTCTCTCTGATCGGGGTCTTTCTTCCTGCTATCTCACCGAGAAGAGCTCATTACCAGTAGGGCAGGCCCAGAGAGTTTCCCCACACAGGTAAATTATAACATGACCGCAGACGGAGCTCGTTAGCGTGCTTGTCAATCACCAGCGAGCGGAGAAGAGAGGCAATCTTGACGAGACGACAGAAAGGGTCACCGATGAAGACGTTCATTTTCTATTCATCCATCACATCTCGTGCAGAATCAATTTCCAACACATCAACTTTCCTGGGCCCTGACAACAGCAGAGCTTTGGTAATTATTTTTATATATTTATTTATATTTATAAAAAAAAACACGGAATAGAAAATAACAAAGAGGGGCAATGTCTTATTGGAACAACAATCAAAACAAGATCTGGCATGGTAAAATCCCCACAGTCTCACACACACACACACACATACACACACACACACATACACACACACACACACTTAAAGACTACATGCATGCAATGTAATGTTTGTAAACTGGCTCAAATTACAAAACATACTTGTCCAGAACATGCACAAACTGTGAGTATCATTTCCCAATTGTGTGGATTTCATGTGATTGAATCAATTTGGTTTGAATACAGCTTTAAGTTGTAGCATCTCTTACTCCCTCTCTCTCTCTACGTCTCTCCCTTTCTCTCACAGTTCGTTATGTATTCTCTTTGAGAGGCTGTGAGTGACAGAGAGAAGACTGGGGTTGAAGACGATGTGTGTGCATTAATTTAGTTTGGGGGGTTCCTGCAGATGTCAGCACAGTGGTTCATTAATGTTGTTTGTTTTATCAAAAAAGCTTAAAAAACAGGAACAGCCAGAGAGGGAAGGAACTTGCTTTGTGTTGCTTCAAGGAGGAAAAAAAAAAAAAGTGGTCATTTATTGGACAGGACGCCTAACATCAGGATTCCTCATGTCCAGACTCAGACAGACACATAGAGACACACATACACTCGCACCAACACACACACACGCACATGAAATGTTCATGTGAGCAGAATTCAGACAGCTTTGAGACAGGGGGAAAGGAACATTCCAGAATGAAGAAGGGATAGGGAAGACAAAGAAAAAAGGAGGTGAAATACATGGAAGAATGGAATGAAAACAAGAAACACACTGAATGAAAGAGTACATGGTGTGCCATAGAGAAACAAGGGCAATGTAAAAAAAAGAAGAAAAAAAAAGACAGGCACATAGGGAATGTGAGAAAGAGAGAAAGTCACAGAGGGAGAATGTGTGTGTGTGTGTGTGTGTGTGAGAGAGAGAGAGAGAGAGAGAGAGGGAATGTGAGAGGTTTCATTCCAGGAGATGTCATGCTGTTCAGGCAAACGGTTCTGTGTTAGTTCCCCTCAGGCTCTGCTGGCTGTACCACCACCCCCGCTGCACTCGCTCCGTGCCAACCTTGCCAACACCCACCACACAGTGCCCGCCATGCCAACAGCATGGCCTCGGCCATCAACCCCCCCACCCACACACACACGCACACGCACACTCTTTCTTTCTGCCCTCTCCCTCTCCCTCCCTCTCTCTCTCTCTGCGGAGCAGATGCCACTCAATCGTCCCTAACAGACAGTCGGGGTTGTGCCAACAGACGCTAGTGTGTGTGTGAAAAAGAAGGTGGGAGGACATTGACAGGAGGGCACGAGAACACACCGCCACGCCAAAAATAGACACACAAACACATACATACACACATACACATGTGCACACACACACATACAGAGAGAGACGGACACACAACACACACACACACACAGACAGCCATTGAAAACAGACACACTTCATCTCTCCTGAGAGATGACACCCCCTACAGTCCTTTGGAACCTTCCAGATTTGTTTCCTCGCTCCCATTATCTTCTGAGTGTGTGTGACACGTGAATTGTAATTAGTAGCTCAGGGGTGAACGGAGTCAAAGCCCCCACTACCCCCCCTCTCCTCCAATACACACACACACACACCCACGCATACGCACACACACATATGATCAGATACACATATATTTCAGATGGGGGCTATACTAGAAGCGGCTTTATACTCTTCCCAAATCCACCAGCTACAATTGTATCTTCTTCATCTCATCTCTCTCTCTCTTTCCTTTCTCCCTAAAATAAACACACACCCCTGACCTCGCTCCTATTGTTATGACACATGCCACAACCTGCAGGAGGGCCGAAAATGGGCCAAGCCAAGCTGAGTGAGACCAACAAAACTGTGTGTCAGTTTGTGTGTGTGTGTGTGTGTGTGTGTGTGTGTGTGTGTGTGTGTGTGTGTGTGTGTGTGTGTGTGTGTGTGTGTGTGTGTGTGTGTGTGTGTGTGCGTGTGTGTGTGTGTGTGTGTGTGAAAGAGAGAGAGAGAGAGAGAGAGGGAGGCAGTGTCTGCGAGTGTGTCTGGGTTTGTGTGCACGCCTACAGTATGTACGTGTGTGTGTGTGTGCAGCATGTGTGTGTATCTGCCTGTCTGTTTTTGCCTGTATGTGCACCTCTGTGAGTGTGTGTGTGTGGTGTGTGTGTCTACGCCAGTGAGTGTGTGCCTGTGTGTGTGAGTTGTGTGTATGTATGCTCATCTACGGGCGTGTGTGTGTGTGTGTGTGTGTGTGTGTGTGTGTGTGTGTGTTATGGAGCACCAACTGCTCTGGGTAACTCTGAAGCCCTCCTCTTGGGCCGGTTCAAGCAGTGATCTGGGGGGAGAGAGCAGATAATAGGGTGGAGGTGGTACTTAAATCTCAATGAAGCACAGCAACTCAAGTCATTAGTGAGAGGGATCCATACTGCGGGAGCTAATCAGAGTTAAAGCAACCCTGGGCACTGGCACACAAAAAAGGGGAGAAAAATTTTTTTATCTCTCCCTCCCTTTTTTCTGTCTCACCCTCTCTCTCTTTTTCTCTCTGTATGTGTGTGTGTACCACTGATCCTCTCTCTCTCTCTTTTTCTGTGTGTGTGTATGTGTATCTGATCCTCTCTCTCTCTCTCTGCCTATCTCTCTCTCTCTCTTACTCTCTGAGAGCTATCTATCTGTCTATCTATCTAGAAATCTTTCTTTTCTGTCTGGTTGTTTAGGACTCTCTGTTCTGTTCAGAACATCACAAGGACCCTTATCATCATTATCTGTATCTTTCTACCTACCTTCCACCCCCACCCCCCACCCCCTTTTTACTTTCCATCTCTCTCTCTCTCTTTCTTTCTTTCTTTCTCCCCTGTACCCCCCATTTGCCTGAGGACACACAGTGTTTGGGGTGGTGGTTAGGATGGGTTGGGGGCGGGGGAGGGGGAGGGGAGGGGGCAGTAATTTGGCGCTGGCTGGCGTGGAGGAGCAAGTGGAGCAGTGATGAGGCTTTGGCCTGCCATTGAGGCTTCATTAGAGGAACAATGGTGTCCCTGCAATTTAATTAGGAGAGGTTAATAAGCAGGAGCGGGCCGATTCATTACCCAGGATGCTCTCTGCCGCGGTGCGAAGGGTGCTGCCTGGGGTGGGGGTTGGATTTGGGGGGGGGAGTTGTAAGAGAGACGCAGGAGGGCTGAGTATCAATGCTTGTCATCTCCCAGCCCAAGACCTTGAGCATGTGGGAGAACAGCGATGGAAAATGGGGGGATGTTCTAATTGTCCACCAGAAGACCTTAGAAGACCTGCTGAGTAGTAGGAGGCATAAATGTCTCAGTGTATGACAGGGCAGATTAATTCTTTACATGATCACTGTGATAGAGTTTAGTCCTGGTCTACAATGAGATTAGAGCATGCTTTAAAGTGCTGTTGATTTTTTTTAAGACCTAGAAACATTGACATAATGTAAAAACACACTTGTATTGCTGTAATGTAAAAACAGCAAAACACAGAGTATTGTTCACTGTCCAGACATCCTCTGAAGTCTGCATGCAATCAAACTAGCACCAGGCCAATTCTGCAATGAAATCATGTACTACCATGTGTGGCTACTGCAATGTAAGTGAATGCAAAACTGCTTTCAATACAATGTGTAATTGAAAGCATTCCATGAGGCTGCAATATAGATGCTTTGAAAGCAGAAAGAGGAAGTGTTATAGTTCTGTTATGAAAACAGATTTTTTTTTTTTCACCAGACACACAACCTCGCCTGCTTGCATTGATGTCCCAGCTATTACACAGGCCCCAGATTTGAACCCATTTTACAGACAGGCACCAATCCACCAGCCCTGCATCCGAACATACACCACTGCCCATTAAAATTCATGGGGCATTGAAAAACACTGCAGTCAGAGTGCTATCACTCCCTGCTAGGTGCCACATGATGATGAAATTGGCCAAAATAATGTTGCTGTAGCACTGGGTCCTGACATGCATCTGCTGATGGGGCTTCAAATTATAGGCCAACTGGCAACATACATGTTCACACGTCGCTCTCTTTTGTCATACTAAAACACAATAGCTAGGCTAGGCTAGGCTAGGCCAGTCACATTATTAGAGTGACAAAGTGGCCTTCTCGCACCACAGTGTTTGGAATAGTCTGTCTAAGTACAAATAGAACTGCCAGAGACACTGTGCATGACATGTACTGGTGACAAATACAATCCAACAATCTGTTCTGTTTTGTCTTTTGAGTTGTCATCCTGTTGTACAGATTTGATGCATCTGTCTCTGACACAGTCACACCTGTCAGTCTGTCAGTGATACAAAAAACTAAATAAATTAAACAGGAATGAACTCTGGGTATAAAGGGCAGATTTGGGGTGCTGTCAGTCAGGAACCAGAAAACAGACCATTTTTAAACAACTAGCTTTTTAAATCCCCCATTCAGTTCTCCTATTAAAAATGTTCTACACCACCCATAACATAAACCTGACTGATTCCAGCCCAGGGACATTTACCAATACTTCCCCATCTCTCCTTCCCAGTCATTTCCTGTCATGTTTCCTATCAGATGGGCTTTGTGCACAGCAGATGTAAAGTCCCAGAAAGACCTTCATTCAGGATGGTCACTCTTTCTCGGTAAACGTCTATTTTTGTGAAGCACGGTAGGCTAGATTGATATTAGACATAAGTATTAGTTGTCTAGTGTAGTTATACTAGTTTACTATCCAAAGTAAGCCTAACTAATAAGCTCTCCATGCCAGAGATCTCCTTGCCAGTTCAGGGTTCATTTCATAGTTAGCTCATAGCTATAGCGTTATTACAACTGTTTACCAATGTAAAAGCTAATTAGCAGAAACCAGCCTGAATGAAAGTCCTTCTGGGACTGCCGTGCCATGCACAGAGCCCATGAAAGACAATAAAAAGCCCCCAAAATATATTAAAATAAATTAAAGGTTAAACACTTTTGTTCAACACATGTTCATTCTGACTTATAACATCCTACTTCATGTGCCCTATGTTAGCCAGCTGTGTATACATGATTAATTCAGATAAGCTCTCAAAATCACCTTCTAACATCCACAGAAAATATTCTCAAGTCTATCATTGAATTGTCTGACAATTTTGTATTTGCCTGTCAAATCACACAGCCAAGAAATACTATGTTTACATTTCTTGTTTTGTGAAAAGAGCAACTTTGGGAGTACAATAGGAAACACGCATAATGAAAACCACACAGATTTCTTTTCCCTTTTTCCAATGCCTCTGAGGACTGTGTTTGCCCGTAATGGTATGTCATTACGGTATACCTCAGTGTGTTTACTTTGGCGACGTCATTTCGCCCTTCAAACAAGCGATTGGGAGTGAGCATTGTTACATTTCCATACGCCGCAGTTTGAGAGAGGGGAGATGTAATTTTGTTGTTTCGAAATAACAGAGAGTGCCAAATATTAGCATATTGCCAGTTTGTGGGGGGGTTATGGTCACCTGGATAGGCTAATACAAATATTCGGCATGAGGCCGCTGCGCTGGGCGAGCTTTGATGGACAGACACTGGTAATGGCTGTAATGGCTGGGGTGGGTCATCTGGTCCATATGCTAATATACAGGAGCATGACCGTGTTGCACGCGCTCCCTGTGAATCACTGGAGCAACGCCTTTAGCACCATCATCACCACATGGATATCAAGGTTAAAGAAGCTGGGCAGGTTCTCGGCTTCAACACACACGCGCACACACATGCACAAACATGCACACACACACACACATATACACAGAGAAACAGAGAGACACACACACACAATACAAACACACACACATACACACAGACAGACAAACACATACACAGACACACACACACGCACGCATACACAACACAAGCAAGAAACATTATCTGATGACATTACATACAGCTTTTACTTCCCTTATTTAAATGTTGAAAATTAAAACATTAGCAAGTACACACCATGCAAATATTCCAATGCAATTATTTTCCCCAATAAATTCGCAACACTTCCCAGTTTTTTTTTTGTATTGATTCTTTGTCTTCATTCATCCATTCACTCATTCATTCATTTCGTGAAGTCACCCAGTGACACACCAAACGTAAACAATGATTTCCATTTGTGTTGAGACATTCCTCTCCCCGCTATGTGCCCCGTCTTCTCCCCCCTCCTACTTAAGTTTCCCTTGAAAACACGACAGGAATAAGAGGGGAAACTGATGTTTTTTTTGTTTGTTTTTTTTTTTTTTTTGGGGGTGCTAATCAAACAAAAAAGCTTCAATTCCTCTGCAACTCCAAACGAAACACGCTGCTTCTGCAACCTTCTATTCAAGTCAAAATGACAGCTCTACAAAACAGAACCCGATTTTCTCTGTCTCTCTTTCTCTCTCTCTCTTTTTTATCATTGTTGTTGTTTGCTTTTGCTGTTGTGAGTGTGTGTGTGTGTGTGTGTGTGTGTTTTTTCCTGCCTTGAATTTTCTTCATCTCAGGGACGTCTGCCATGCTAGTTTGCTTTTACATCTGAAGTTTGGGGTGAATATGAAGGCATTTTGTCTGTCTTTGGTGCCTTCAGTTTGATATGCAGGACAGGCTTTTCATGCTATTTGTTCGACTCCATTTCTCTCTGTGTTACATATCTACCAAACATGCACAGACACACACACAAACACATATGTGTAGTGCATGAGAAGGAAAGCAGGAGAAACGATGTGAATGGGAGGAGGTGGGGAACAGAGGAAGGGCTCATTTCTTTACAAATGGAGAGAAGACGGCGGGGAAAACAGTGTGGAAGAGACAGAAAAATCAAGTGAGCATTTCAATTTTTCAAAAGATTTCAAGCCTATCAGTTTTTAAGAATTCAAAAGGTTTCTGCCAGGGTGGGGTGAGCAATGGACTGGCAGGCAGACAGACAAGCTGAGGAGGAGAGGTTGTGTTCTGTGTGCTCTTTATGCCCTCAGGACACGCACACACACACACACACACACACATACACTAGAACTAACACTCACACCGATACTCTCTCACTCTCCTTCATGCCCACACTCTCTCACACACACACACACACATATACTCTCTCACTCACTCACTCTCTCTCTGTCTTTCACACACACACACACACACACACACACACAGAGGCATTTGAGTCTCCTCAGCTGAAGCCTCTGCTCCCTGTTAAGAGCCGACTGAGCCTGACAAAGGGGTGGAGGGGAGTGAGAGAGAGGGCGGCGTGAGGCTTTGTAGAGTGCCAGAGAGACGCCACTGAAGTGGGCAGCTGTGCCTCTTCCCTCGTCCACTTTACTCTCCCTTTCTTTCTTTCCCTTCTCTCTTTTCACTCCATCTCTCTCTCTCTCGTTCCCTCGCTTTTCCCCCTGTCTATCCACTCCCTAAGGCTTATGCTCTTTTTCATTAGTGGTTAAATGATGACTCACTGGCCGGCCACTGTGACTTCTATCACACATTTCAATTACAGGGTACACAGGAAAGAACAAAATACTGATTTTACTGTGACTTTTACTTTCTGTTAAGACAAAGTCTTGTTTTATGCCACAGGACTACGCACACGACTTTCTGAAAGGACAACAATCAGAAGTACCCATTTCTGAGCAACTGATAGTAACTAACTGTGGGCGGGTATTATTTAAACGCCGCTGCAAATGCCGCTTTAGTAACCATTCTAGCAAACCTCTACAGGAGCCAAACCAAACCCTACTATTTGCAAAGCATGCATGGTACATAAAAACATCTCCTAGTTATATCAATCAGAATGTGAGGACAAATGTATACGCGTTACATATTTAAAAAGAGTCATTTCAGAGTAACATAGTGAGAAGAGTCATGATTAGCGACACTACAACCACACATATAAATCTGCAATAGAGTATTTGTTATGCTGAAGTAAAAATGACAGTAATATGCATAAATATTCACAGGGGACTTTTGCCTTATAAGGCCTCATTTAATGGGTGGAATCTGTGACATAGGCCTGGTCAAACTGCCACCTACTTTCTCACTTTCACCCCATCTAATTTTGTCTTTCACACGCCAGGGTGTCACAGAGGTGAGGGTAAAGACAACAAAGAAGGCTACGCAACAATGAACTCTGTGCTACTTCTTTTTTCTTTTTATCTCAGAGTCCCGGGAGAGACTGAATCCTTCTGTGTTGTTTCAGAGGGCTGTGCACACCGAAATCTTGACTTCACTAACTTACATCGCCATCTAGTGGTTCAGCATGAAACCAACACACAAACACACACACAGACACACACACATACACACACACCTAAGTGTGACCTCTAACTTCAGATGAGGAGTGATGAGGTAAGCAATGATGATTTTCAAATGCAAAGTTTAGAAAAACAGCAGCGTTTCATTGAAGAGAACTAAAGACTAAAGACTCAAAATGTGTTGGATTTAATGTAATCAATGTGTTTGTGTGTGCTGTAGCAGAGCATGCAATCCAGTGAGAATGAATTTATACTGCTTCACATCAGATACATACAAGTGTGTGTATGAGTGTGTGTGTGTGTGTGTGTTTGAATGTTTACACGTGTCTGTATTTTTGTCTTGTATGTGTGTGTCCACACATATAGACTGGCCCTCTGTGCCACTGTGTATGTGAATGTAGACGTAGGCTCTACGTTTGAGATGACTGCTGAACACTACTCTTTGTGTGTGTGTGTGTGTGTGTGTGTGTGAGACCAGCGGGTGTGTAACATGTATCTATTTGTGTAGATCCTCTGCCTAGAGCTTTAGAACTTGGGGTTGCATCAGGCAGTGTCTTTATCTATCCATCTGTGTGTGTGTGTGTGTGCACATGTATGTGTGTGTGTGTGTGTGTGTGTGTAAGCACACGTATGTGTGTGTGTGTGCGTGTGTGTATATGTGTGTGTGTCTGTGTGTGTGCGTGCTTGCGTGTCTGTGCGCTTGCATGCGTGTGTGTGTGTGTGTGTGTCTCACCTACTCTGTAATGAAATCATGCGGGTCAGTTAGGTCAGGCAGACACGCCACCCAAGAAGGTCATCCATTGGATCGGAACTAAGCTACTTTGACCCGGCCTGAGTGTGTGCCAAGAACACAACAAACACACACACACACACACACCAGCAAAGGGACTGCAAACGATTCACACAACAGTAGATGAAGCACAGGCTGGTGTTTTAATCTATATTACTTTCCCAAATAATGCACACAGGAGACAAATACACGGCTAAATTATTCCCACGTTAAAAACATTTTAACCATATTTATATTTGACCTATTGTTATTTTTTTTTTATTTCTAACATATTTGACATTATTTAAAAAAGGGGAATTCAAATACAGATAGATAGATAGGTAGATAGATAGATAGATACTTCAGTTCATGGGTTCAAACATTTTCAAAAGTTTTAAGACACAATATAGTCTCTGTGCTTCTTAGTAAAAGAATAAGATGTTGGTGACTGATAAGGACCCAGGCTTTATGACTGGATTAGAAGACAGCCTCTCTCTTTGGAAGCTGATCTGATTTGGATCAACATATCAGAATGTTTACAATAACAACAATAATAATAACAACCAAGGGATTTTCCATCTCCATAATAATAAGATCAAATATTGTTATGATGTCTAAGATCACATTAAATTAAATGAATGAATAGATTTCTATTTTACAAATGAATTAACATGGATGTAAATTAACATCAGACTATAACGCATCTAAAGTACTAGACATTGCGTATTATACCCTGAATTTGAACTGTTTTAATTATACTTTAATTATACTTTTATTATTATTATACTTTATTATACTTTAATTATTATTATACTTTAATTATTTTCAGTCAAGCCACTGTATGAGTTGGTGTATAATTTATTGAACCCAAAACAACTAAGGGTGATTTTGTTGATATCATAACAACACAAGTGAGAGAGCGAGACTGAGAGATAGAGAGAGAGAGGGAGAGGGTTGAGAGCATCGAGACATGTAAATATTCAGTCAGCAGTGTTTTGAATAAAGAGCGGCTGTTTAGAAATGGACTTTCTGATTATTCAGTAAGTGGGACAATTAAATATTCTATGCCCTGAGTTTGTGAGAGCAACTGAACCACACGCGGAACATTTAACAGGACTTGACAGATGTTTTAAATAATGTTTATTTATCAATACAAATATAAACTGCCTTAATCTGGAACTCCCTGGAGACACAGTCCTGGGATTCTCGCCTCATGCTCAACTTCTAACAAGACTTTTTTATAGATTATACCTTTTTAAGTTACGAGGATGAAAGAGTCAAGTTTTTAAGCTATTTTTAAGACATTCACTTGTACATGGTGATAAAATGGTGTGAATGCAAAGACGACTGATTCAGTGCTGTGTACCAGTTAACGCACTGGTGTTGGTAGTCTGTTAAGAGGCAGGGAGCTCAGATGGCTTCTCATCTAGTGGCTGTCAGGTCTTATGTGGGAAAACCAAACTGAACACAGCCCACAAGTGCACTTTAATAAATAAAAACATGAGCAAACTGAACTAAATATCTACTCACTTGCATTCATTAATTAATGCCCATATTTATTCATCATCTCTTCATGATAACATGTTCTGGCTCAGGGGATAACACATAAACACACAAACACACACACACATACACACACATAAGGAAAAAAAAATATCATTACACTTTAATTAGAAAACAGTTGCCATTGCCCAGTGCAGAGAAAGCAAGCCCATGTGATATATTGTATATATTTACATCAAAAAAATGTCAATGCTATTCTGTGTCACACTATGATTAGCAAGTCAAACATCATCAGAAACACACACTGAGACAGTATAAATGAAAAGCTAAACTAATCGGGGGGCCCTTCAAAGTTTCCAGCGTCTCACCAGCCACACACACACACACACACACACGTATAAAGAAGAACACTGGTGCACCTTAGGATAAGAGGCTGACAGGAGATAGTAAGATGAAATAGATCTCCACGGGAAGAGATCTTCACTCTTTTCTCCTCCATCCTTTCATCAAAATAAGCATACAGAGCATCAGGATCACTCTGGCTGTCTTCAAGGCTTCTCACTCTTTTCATGGGCGAGCCTTTTCAAGGTAAGTGCTTAATATAGTTGGGCACTGCTGTAGCTTCCAAGTTAGACGAGAACATTAGAACACTTGCTGTAGAGTGAGAGGCTATTGTCGACAATCTTTGTTAAAAAGTATAGTGACTATTCATTGGCAAAAAACAAATGTAAAGAGGCCAGAGTTAGATACTTTACTTATAAATCAGCTCCTCAGATTTAATGATTTATTTGATGAATAAAATCAGATAAATCAGATAAATACTGCAATAAGCATATGAATTATGTGATATATCGATACTGTCACATCTAAAACAGTTAAAACGCAGACCATTGCATATCACTGAATGTGTAATGTAGAATAGGAAGATCTAATCTTGAGGGTACAATATGTTTTCATGTTTTGATATCACTTATGCTTCACGCTTAATGGCCAATAATAATAGCATGGTCGGTGCCTCAGATACTTATCTTCACAAAACACAAACGCAGGGATTTCCATCAGACAGTGAATTTTTAAATGCAATCAAATCCAATGCAGGTAGGGGAGCCTCTACTTAGAGTGGTTGTTGTTTTGGGGTGTTTGCGCTCTTGTGGTGTTTAACATCAAAGGGGGGGTTCTCAGTGGTCGGTGACATGAAAAAAGCCCCTTTTGTCTGCGTGGTATAATAACTTTTAGTGATCCTTCACCGGCCCCTCTGATGGATGTCTGAGGACCACTTGTAAAGTACGGGGGGGGGTATGATTTGGAGGGGTATGTGTGTGTGTGCATAGAAGGGTATGGGGTGTTGGGGGGGGGGGGCAGATTCCGGTTTGTTGGAGGGTGTACTGAAGCACTGTATTGAAAAATAAACAAATCAGAAACAATTAAGTGTGAACTCACATCAAATATTCATAGGCGAGCGATCCCTCCGTGACAAGCCATCACGCCACCTACACTCCTCCTTTTCCATGTCCTGATCTCATGGAAATGTGTCTGCCACTTAAATCAAATTAGTCATTAGCAAATTGGATCAACAATTAGAGCAAAAGAGCTACATGGAATTAATGTCATCCCAGTCATGTTTTGTCATCCTGTCACTAAAACTCTAAAAGTACTTTTTCTCTCTCTCACTCTCCCTCTCTCCCTCTCTCTCTCTCTCTCTGTCTGTCCTGCGGTCCTGTCCCCAGTGTCCTCTGATGAAAGTCGCGTCTGTGGCTCTGGGCACCATTGGCTTACACCTCCCTCATTTCAGGGAGACTCAGTCTGCGCAGATGGGGCAGCTAGCCACTGCTGCTGCTATGGCTGGTGTTTCTTGTTGTTTTTGAAGTTGAATTTATTTTGGTGGACTGAAGGGGGCTGAAGGCCTTTTTGGTCAGGGTACCCAGTCCCCTCTTGTCCTGTCCTGTCTTATGTCTACTGACGTTTCTCACTCGTCCCCTTCAGAACAGGGGAATGTCAAAAACCATCGCTGGCAGATATGGTGGTCTCCTCATTATGCTAATTCAGCCCCACTGATAGGCATGTTCTGCTTTATAAGTTATGTCTTCTTGTCACCAGTCAAATTATATTTGAGTAACTACTGTTCAGTAATTTGTCAGCTGGCTTTTTTTTTTAAGGAACCTCTCTGGCATCACCGATTTGAGCCACACAAACCAAAGTGGTGTTTGTGTTTTTTATTTGTGTTTTTTGTTTTTTGGGCACACAGGGCAACATCATCAATGTTATTTAAATGTAGTCCCCTGAACTGGTTCCCCTTGTTGAATTTGAAATAATGATATAATATAAAATGTCAAATATTTGAATAAATACATTTCATTATTGTGTTTGTAATGAAATATGGTAAAGAGGTGCAGCTAGTGTATATTTTAAAATTTCCGCATTCAAATTCTCTGTGCTCTAACAGAGATGACAGATCTCCCTGCAAGGTATATTAATAATCATGTTTCTTGGTCCTCATAAGAACCTCACAAAATGAAAAAAATGGGAGGGCTTAGAAGTTGTGTATTGAAAGTAAAGATGTTTTTAACCAATATATATATATTTAACAACACAAGATAACACATAAAACACTAAATATAACCAAACATATTTTTTATATTTCATATTTACATTATTGCAATGCAATATGGTATTTCTTTCAATTACCCTATACTATAGCATTTTGCTCTATGAGTGCAAAAACTATGGATGTTAAAAATACATAGAAAAAAAAAATTAAATATTAAATGATGTAATTATTCAATGGAATCTGTCCATGTGTGCTGTTGCACCTCATGTGTTCATCCATGCATTTTTTTTCCTCCACAAACTATGTTCTGCCCAAGTTAACGTGTGTTATATGCATAATCCAATTGAAAACTTTGCCAGTCTTTTTTTACACATCCACCCGTCCATCGTTCTGCAGCTTCATCTTATCAGTAGACTCTAAAATTTGTGAGAAAGCTTACCAAGCCCTCAACCTCTGTCACAATCAGAAATAAAAAAGGGGCGTCCCCACCTCCCCATCCCCACCTAAAAAAGAATGGTTTGAGCT
Source organism: Tenualosa thibaudeaui (assembly GCA_027481765.1). Lineage (NCBI taxonomy): Eukaryota > Metazoa > Chordata > Actinopteri > Clupeiformes > Clupeidae > Tenualosa > Tenualosa thibaudeaui. Next base: position 2,432,597 of record JAIFZK010000226.1, on the reverse strand, counting down.
GCTGCTTTTAATATTCATGGCTTTTCTGCGAGCTCAGTTCAGCCATTTCCATTAAGCATTAATTAGCAGCCAGAGGGGAGACCAAACAAAAATAAGGAGAGGAATTGCTAATTAAGGTGGCTAGGACGCTGGGGCACAGGGTGTCGGGGTACTGGGGTGTCGGCCGACCCACCAAAAAAGGGAGTCTCCGATAGCTGAGGATGGGTGGCAGGGAGGAAGGCTGGGTGTGTGATGTGCTGTGCTATGGTGCAGTGTGTATGGTGTGGTGTGTGTGGTGTGTATAGTGTGGTGTGTGTGGTGTGATGTGTATAGTGTGGTGTATGTGGTTTGATGTGTCTGGTGTGGTGTGGTGTATGTGGTGTGGTGTGTATAGTGTGATGTGTATTGTGTGGTGTATGTGGTGTGGTGTGTATAGTGTGATGTGTATTGTGTGGTGTGTGTGGTGTGATGTGTCTGGTGTGGTGTGTGTGGTGTGGTGTGTATAGTGTGATGTGTATTGTGTGGTGTATGTGGTGTGATGTGTCTGGTGTGGTGTGTGTGGTGTGGTGTGGTGTGTGTGGTGTGATGTGTATAGTGTGGTGTATGTGGTGTGATGTGTATAGTGTGGTGCATGTGGTGTGATGTGTCTGGTGTGGTGTGTGTAGTGTGATGTGTATAGTGTGGTGTGTGTGGTGTGATGTGTATGGTGTGGTGTGTGTGGTGTGGTGTGTCTGATGTTATGTGTATAGTGTGGTGTGTCTGGTCTGTGTGGTGTGGTGCATGTGGTGTGGTGTGATGTGTGTGTGGTGTGGTATGTGTGGTGTAATATGTATGTGATGTGTGTGGTGTGTGTGGTGTGATGTGTATGGTGTGGTGTGTGCGGTGTGATGTGTGTGGTGTGATGCGTATGATGTGGTATGTGTGGTGTGATGTTTGTGTGGTGTGATGTGTATGGTGTGGTATGTGTGGTGTGATGTGTGTGGTGTGATGTGATGTGTGTGTGGTGTGATTATAAATGTCCTTAAAATACATAGTCCTTACATGATTCTGTTAGGATGGATGAGAATCAGCCATGTTTTCGACAGGACCTTTTCATGTGGTATGGTGTAGTTTGGTGCAGTGTGGTCCGATATGGTGCAGTGTGGTGTGTATGGTGTGGTGTGATATGGTGAGGTGTTGTGCGGTGTGGTGTGTATGGTGTGGTGTACTGATGCAGTGTGGCATGGTGGGGTATGTGTGTGTTGTGATGCAGTGTGGTATGTTGTGGAGAGTGTGTGTGTGTGTGTGTGATGCAGTGTGGTATGTTGTGGAGAGTGTGTGTGTGTGCGTGTGATGCAGTGTAGCATGGTGCGGTAGAGAGATTGTGCACACCGCATGGAACATCTGCGCATGTCGCACGTCTGTGAGTCAAGTCACTGGAAAACATGACTCACTCACACTGGCACTCACAGGTGGTACAAATCACTCTCGTCATTTCTTCTTCCGCTCACGTCTCGTCTGGTCCAGCCAGCCCCTGCCCAACTCCTGCCCGAAGATGCCACAGGATCTGGAGACAATGGATATCATTACTAACTTTACTTCGCAGTTCACACTGTTATACATATTCACTCACTATCAAGTAACTGAGAAGCTGCAATGACCATGTGTGTTGTTTGACTGTGTGTGTGTGTGTGTGTGTTTGCGCACAGGCGTCTATGTGCATTACTTGGATGATCAAAGCACCCAATTCCTCACAGCTCAACCCATCCATAGAGTGCCTTGCCTTGAGGTTTCTATTAATGTGTGTCATCATTAATATGAGGCTGCTTGATTTTATTTTATGCATTTTACAGGAACACAGATGTATATGTATGTCATAAAGCTCTGATTTGTTCAAATGAATAAATTTGTTCGATTTGAATAAACTGCATAAATATATTTGCATCACATAATAATGCATCACTTGTGTCAGACAAAATAAAATTTACACATCATTACCAAGCATTTTGTCTGAGTATTTGCATGCATTATTAAAGCTTGGAGAAGAATAGATTCTTGCCATAAACAACTTGGAGCCTCGTTTTTTGTTGAACACCTTGAGAAAGACATATATCAAATACTTCAATAACTTGTTTCAGCTGGAAAACTCCAAAACAACAACACAAATGTGTTATCTTGTGCTGTTATATCTTGTTTGGCAGAGGGCTTTAGTTGGCTCAGAGCATGGCAACTCAGGGATAAAGACGGCAGCGGGCAAAATAAATGATATTGTTGCAGAGGCATTATCCTTAAGCCCTGCGATCATATTTGAATTGTATTGGTGAATTGTAATCAGGTATTTTAGCTTAGTGGGGGCTATGCAGGGTTGCCATCTGCCAGACTCTGTCTGTTCCCTCACACACTCTGGATGTGTGTGTGTGTGTGTGTGTGTGTGTGTGTGTGTGTGTGTGTGTGTGTGTGTGTGTGTGTGTGTGTGTGTGTGTGTGTGTGTGTGTGTGTGTGTGTGTGGTGTGGTGTGTGTGTGTGTGTGTGTGTGTGTATGTGTGTCTGTGTGTGTGTGAGATGGGAATGTGTGGGGAGACGGTGGACCACTGCGCAGGTCTCTGCTGGAAATCCACACAAGTTCCCCTCGAAAATCACTAAATCTACAAATTGTAATGGAAGAGCACAGCAACATAAACCCACAGCAAACAGCTATGTGTGTAAAGCTACCACTGGGCATGTTAGCTTTCCAGCAGAACATGTGCCCCAAACACATACATATTTCATGGGTTTTAAAAGAACAGGGGAGGCCATCTGAACCTAAACAGAAGCTGAATAAAAATTTTACAATGTACTTTTTACCATCTTCCCTGTGTTACCTTTGATATCATCCTTTAACATACCAAGTTCACCCTAAAATTAATAGCTAGTGCTGTCATCTTTCTGCTAAACTGCATGCATATGTGTTTCCTTATTTCTAGATGGACAGTGAACAGCTCACAATATACTTTTTATTGCCTTCAGTGTGTTCCCTTTGATATCATCGTTTTATAATTTGACCCTAAAAGTATAGTAAGCGTGGTCTGGTGTGTTAAACTGAATGGATATGAATTTCGCTGTTTCTTGACAAGTTAGAGGCAGGTTGTTGAATGATTTGACCCTTGACCTTTTTGACCTCTTGTGTCTGATAATTCTCACATTTCCACGATCCGGCTGAGTGCACACTGACAGCATTCTATACAGACATTAAAGCGATAGTTTGGAGTAAATGGCCCTGCTGTATGAGCTTGCCAAGCCGAGCACAGTAGGAAAGAGGACGAGTGAATTTTGTACAACACAGACCAAATAGCGAATGCACCGCTAATGCTAACTGACTGAACTGAATCAATTTCCAACAGTATCATTCAGTTAGCATTAGCTGCCAGTCTATGTTGTTCCAAATTCTCCTGCTCTCCTTCCAACCGAAAGTTCTCAGCAAGCTTGCATTTTAATATTCCAAAATTAACCCTATTACAGTAAGACCATATTCTGAATATGCTGCTGCCAGGTAAACAGAAAATTCTTATTGTCTTATTGTGAATAAGGCCATGTCCACAATAAGCAATAATCAAAATATGACATGCAGTATTCCAGGTGTGTTCTGGGCATGTAAACACCTTACTGTAATCTCAATACTGTCATATTCTGAATAAGCTCAGTAGTCAGATTATTGTTGCCTATGTGATTGCACTCATTGTCTAAGTATCCATAGTTACACTGAAGTATAAGGGCCTTCAACTAAATTGTTCTAATATGACACACAACTGACCCTTTAGTGGACAAAAAACTCACTAAATGAATCCACTTGAATGACCGCTACTACTAACCATATTAGTATGGGCTATGCTGCTTTATTGTTTATCTTAACATTGATAACGTAATTTCTACATAAAGTCATAAAAAATAATAGAGTTTAACACAGCTTGCATTTTAGTTCTGGGACATTAAATAATAATCAATAATCAAGGAAGTGTTTTTCACTAATTAAATTCCTCCTTGCTTCTCTGATTGAAAAAAACAGCAGGAAACTCTGTGGTTACAAAAACTAAATAATGGGAGTTGTATACAGACACCACAATAATTCTTCCCCATTACAAAAACTAGCAGTGGCCTTATAATTAAAAATGGGAAAAATACTCAAATCTTTCTTCCACTTTCTCTTCCTCTCTTCTTACCACCTATCACAATCCATTACCACAAATTAGGGTTCAATAAAATTGCTATTCAGAGATAATTAGGGGCCTGGCTTTGTGTTGGGGAGGTTGTGTGTGTGTGTGTGTGCTGGCTCTGCAGCTGGGGGAAGTGGAGTGTGACACGGCCGCGCCCTTCGAGCGGCCCCTTGTCCCATCAGCCCCTGCAGCAGTGCCCGCCTCCCCTCCCTCACCTGCTGAGAGGGAAACAGATCCAAATTAAACAAATTATTTCAACCCCTTCTGCTTTTTTTCCTCCCTCTCTCTATCCCTCTCTCTCTCTTCTGCAAGGACCGTGAAAATCGAAGCAGAGGCAAAGTGCCACACAACGATCTTGTGTTGCACTGACGATTAACAAGGCTACGAGCAGAGAAAAAGCAAGAGAGAGAGAGAGGGAAAGAGAGAGAGAGAGAAAGGGAGAGAAATAAAGTACATTTAATTGGCAAAAGGTTTGTCTCCGATTAATTAACACTTCTCCTCTCACATAAGATTCCAATCTTCACATTCACAAAAAGGAGCGAAATATTTTTGGGGCGGTAATAGGATTCTTTTTTTTCCCTTTATTTGCCTTCAAGCATTCATATATGAAGAGTAATCTTTAATTTAACAAATGTTCATTAACTGCATTGTGCATGGTGACAATAACATTTTTGTTTTTCGCATTTTATTTAGTTGTTGTTGGTATTACTTGAATTTTGTGGTCATTTTTGTGTCACTGCTGAAGTACAAATCTATAATATCATAGTGCTAAACACTTCGGTTTTTATCTTTATACCTACCTATACATTCATTTTCTATAGAGATTAAATTCCAATTTAATGTCACCATGAAAATACAAGTCTATCCTACTATATGAACCATGCAAAGTGATTACAATGAGACCACATTACACAACATATGTCAAGACATCCCACAAAATCTCAATGCATATTTAATGACCCTTTCCTTACATTCCCAAAGTTGCATACAACTCTGCTGAGTTATGCAATTTGTACATGCCTCCATCGGAATTAATTGTGGAGGAATATGGTGTGTGATTTGCAAGTGATAAGAATGAATGGGATCATTGTTGGAAGTTGGCAGTTGTTCATACTGCTCTTCATTAACACAGAACAGACTCTACACCAGTAAATAAACACAGTTCATATGAGATTTCACACAGAACTGTCATATGCAGTCTGCCTGTGATATCAGAGTAATTAAAAAAAAGTAAAACTTTTCAAGGCAAACTTGTAGTCTCAACTTTACAATTTTGTATAAATGAACACAATTAGCTTCAATACTATAGTAATTCGTAAATAAGAACATTTAATATTTTGTCAGTTTTGAGCAAAATCCTGCTTAATAAAACATCACCAAGTCATGTAATTGCTTAAATTAAAAATGCAGCGTAATACTGCATATGTGGAATAGAATTACATTTATTTTCTCATAGACCTGCACCCTGATGAACTGAACTGGATTCTCTCTCTTTCTCTCTCTGCTTTTCTCTGTTCTGTTGGCTTGTCTGCTTTCTGCTCTGCCTTCCATCCCCCCGGAGGCTCGCAGTGAATGGCTCCGTTCGGTCACCCTGCATCAGTGTCTGTGCAGAATGTTTGTGCCCCGGCTGCAGACAACTCTCCACAGCCCAGAGAAAGAGGGAGAGGGAGAGATAAATAGACAGAGGAAAAAAGAGAGTGAGGGGAGGGGGAAAGAGAGGGAGAGAGAGAGATGGACAGAGAGCAGGTGTCTGGAGAAGAGTAAAGCTTTGGATGCCCTCTTTGTGGTCAGTGTACAAGCACACAATGCGGGCCCTAGGCTGACCCTCCCAGGGGTCACGGGGGAAGTTATCTGACTGGGGCCCCCTTCTTTATCGGGGGAGGTAGGGGGGAACTTACGCCTGCCAGCTGATTACGCCCCTCCACCAAACATGCACTTTCACAGGCCTACGCCAACCTCCCTGAAAAGAGACACCACTGCACTCCCTGCACCTTTTTTCATTAACCACCCCCCCACTGCACACACACACACACACACAGCAACACCACCAAAGCTTGTCAAAAGGGTAACTCTACTTTTACCGGCATGCTAGAAAGCAGCCACCGAGAACAAATGGGACAAACGATATCACAGGTGTAGCATTCCTCCTCCACTTCTCCACCCTGAATGCGGGTCTTTTACACGGCAAACAGAGCGGTGCGGCCTCTCCCATCATCAACAATTATGCACTTTAGAGGGAATAAATATGACTGTGGGGAGCCTGAGCCCCTGGAGACCAGCAGGAGTTGGTGACTGACTCCACTTCCCGTTTCCTTCTCATAAAGGAAGAGCTAGACGGCTCCTTTTAAATCACACACACACACACAGACACACTACTCTTTTATAAAACACTGAGCTCAAATGACACAGGGGCCAATGCATATACATTGCTTGACCATTATGTGTGCATGTAAACAGAGACACATAAAGGTACATACACACCAAGTCACACACACACACAGAAACACACACAAACACACACACAAAATCAGATCCGTAAAATAAAAATCCCTGAGTGACCACTCATGCACAGTGTAGGAAGAACTGTGTGCTTTGGCAAAGTTTATGAGGCATGAATTGCCATGCCAAATTAGCACATTTGTACATCAGGTTTTATTTATTTCTTTATTTTTATTTATTTATTTTTTTTACAAATTAGGAGGCCACTCGAAAGTTTGAAATATGCAGATCACCATTAATCTGTCCATAATGTAATGTACTCATGAAGTGCTTAAAAATGTATATTAATGTGGCCAAAAAACAAGAATGTCTCTGTGGATTTGAAACTGCTTCACTTTAGTCCATTTGTACATCAGAGTTAAGGGTTGCTATGGCTGTGACTATTCACGTCACAATAAACAGTACATAGACTGGTGCAATTAGAGTACAACGCATAGTTGCATTTTTGAGCCATTTAAGGGTAATGCAGTGTTAATGGTTGACCTCCAAAGTCAAATGAGAAAATGAAGGCCCTTACTCTTCCAACTGTATGTGTATGGGATCCTTTGATATTCTTACACACTCACTCTGCAAAGTATGAGGAAATAGCTCTAATGACCTCTAATCAGGCAATAGTAATGACTTACTATTGCCTGATAAATTCACTCTGTGTTCCACAAAAAAGAGATCTACAATAGGTTAAATAATAAATAAATAAACCTGGCACATCAAACTAATACTCTTCCTTACTTTATATTTAATAAATGTTTTTTTACTGCCTCCAAACTGTCTAACTCTATATGCTCCCATAATATTAGTATATACTATTGTAATATTGGTATATGCTAGCACATTAGTATGTGCTACCTCAATATTAATACATGCTAACGTAATACTGGTATATGCTGCTTTGGTATTAGTATATTCTACTGTAATATTAGTACATACTACAATAATGTTAGTATATGCTATCGTAATATTAGTACATACTACCATAATATTAGTATATGCCATCGTAATATCAGTAAATGCCACTGTAGTATTAGTATATACTACTGTAAAATTAGTATTAATTGTCTAACTGTAAGCTGCTGTAATATTATTCTCAACTGTGCTATACTATATTTTCATTCTGCACAATTCTGCATGATGACAAAAAAAAGGCTATGCAATGACAGATTTCATATAAGCCTTTTTCATATTGGCATATATGGAAAAACAATATAATTTTAACAATAACAATTAACATAATAAAAATTATGTTCTTTTATCCTGTTTTATTTTTCCTACTAATTTATGTTGCATAACTAAACAAACAAATATCACACTAATATAGACATAAGACTGATTACCAAAATGTCAATAACCGTTGAAAAAAATGACAATATTTTTATTTTTATTATTTATTTTTTATTTATATTTGTATTATTTTTAATTATCTTTACATTGAAATATTAATAATTACAAAATGTTACTAATTGAACTAAAAAACTGTAAACCACTCTGTCTTTACTGAGTGCAAGTGTCAATTTCAAATAATTCTGAATTCATCTATATTAAATTTGTGTCCTCTCTCCAGACTCCAAATTTTTTGTTGGATCATTTCAATGGAACTGAACCAATTAAAAAAAATTATTAAAATTCCCTTGGTCTATCATTATGTTCCCCACTGCATAACTTTTTCCTCTGTCATATTTCCAGCCATGCTCTTGCACTAACTTGAAACCAATCTGCTCAGTCAGTTCAAGCCTTTCCCACCACACAACTCTCTTATGAATTCTCAATTTCACTTCATAGGAGATCTCAAATGGGAGCCACATCTCCCACTGAACAGAGCAGGACGTCTGTGCCACATAAGAGACCACCACTGCTGGTCTCAATGAGTGAGTGGTGGCCCTCTAAGTCCTCTACAGGACTCAAATTAAAAACATCCAGAATTCACTGCGGAACAGTTGCTAGCAGTTGCTTCTTGCACGTGACAAGCTGAACATTCTCACTTAGAGACTATTTACTTTGCCAGCAGTGTGAACTGAAAGAGCTTGCAGCTAATGTACAATTACATTACCAGACCAAGATGACTAGATTGAGTACTGCTTTTTTCTTTCCCTTAACTAAATTTCAGCTGCAAATACAAGAAGTTACGAAATAAAGAGGAAATGCCCATAGTAAGATCCTGTACAGTGGCATGGCCAGCATTTTCCACTTTGAATTTCAAGAAAAAGTGGAAATAAACCTATCCAATCAATTTCAAACCAACCAAACAAATATTAACAGTTTTTTTCCCCCAAACTCCAATCCCACTTGGGATACATGGCCATGGTATTCACAATGCAGGTTTCCCTGCTTCAGTCTGAGACTAGATACTCCCAGTAGCAGCGATTATACAGTGTACAGCATCAGAGTGCACTGCAGGTCCTCAGCAGCCGTGAAGACCTTAGAGAGGTTTCCGGAGTTTGTCAGGAGCGTCTCTAGAGAAGACAACGCAAAAGTGACAGCCGCCAGTTGCCTCGCATTGCACCAGGGCTACGGTGTCGCACCTGTCAAGGCGTCCGTCAGCTGCCACGGCAACACTGAAACACCTCACTCAGTCATATCAGTGGCAACTGCCAAACATGCCCTGAGTGGTGTCATCCCATCTGCAGACCGCCCCAGTCTCTCTCAAACACACACACATACACAGAGACGCACTCACGCACACACCCACACACACACACACTCACAAAGATGCACTCACACACACACACAGCTCTTGTCATTTAGAAAGAGGAGGCAGGGGTGTATTTACATACAGAAAGGTCACAAACAGCCTGCAGGCATCCTGCTAATTAGAGAGAGACTGCCAAAAATGAGAAAAAAAAACACCACAGAAAAAAATCAAAGAAAAAAATATATATATAGACAAGGATATATAATTGACTTTGTCGACAGTTTGAAAAAGAGGATGAAAGGAAAAGTGTGATTGAGGCTTTTTTGGAGGGTTTGTCTGGGCCTGCTAGTTGGTGTTGTGGCAAGTGAAACGGATTTTAGCAAACGAGCGCACATCTTAAGAGTCCGGCTTTGAGTGAAAATCCTACAGGATGTCTAGCTGGTTGTCCATTTTCTTATTTGTGAAGAAGTCATTGAAATGATTGCCCGTCTGCCCTTGGAAAAGCTGCTAGGCTAGCACAGCTAGCAGAGGCCTGTCCTCCCCTCCGACACTGACCATATGATCATATGCAGATGACTGGGCTTGTGTGGTCTCACTTATCCCAGATAAGCGAATCAACCTTTATAATTCAATGTGACAAGCTGACAAAGAAAATGAGTGTAAATTTTTATACTTATATGAATTTTTGTGTCAGATCGCCGTCTGTGCGCTTGTTTATCTCCCTGTCCATAGCCGAGGGCTTCTTTCTCCCCGTTGGACCCACGCTACGTTTCAGGCCCTTCAGACAGATCCCCCTTCGCCCTAGTGAGTTTGCTGATTAATTTTGGATGTTCCCTCTAATTAACACCCCAAAGGAAGTGTAGATTTCTGAACCGCCTCATTCCATGGAAAACAACTGGAGTCTGAACGAAAGGTGACCCTAGGGAAAGAGAAGTGCTGATGTCCGAAATGACATCAGGCCTCTTTCTCTCGCTCACGCTCTCGTTCTCGGGAAAGAGAGGACCTGGATGGAGGCAATGCCCCAGGAGCTTCCATGCCTTATAATCAGCGAGTGGAAACAAGCTTCCTATTAGTCTAATTTCATTTGCTTTGCAGTTGACGAAAAGTGGGCCTTGCAAGATGCCACCCGACACTTGAAACATGCTGCGCTTGTGCCAGGGCTGGTGCCGGCGGGCCCACAGTCATTAATTGGTGGCACTCTTACTTCCAGTGAAATTGGCACATGACGGACGGGGGCGAAATAAAAACGTGATTCGCTCTCAAAAATTCAGAAAGAATTTCACTAATTGGGTTTGAACGTCTCTCTCCTCACCGTCTCCTGTGTTGACAGCGAGCCGCAAAATGCGTGATGAGCGGAAGGGCCTGGAGATCTCTCACCCCGTGCCAACTTCTGAACACACTGACAAGGGGACAAAGTGAGGATAAAGGGGAAAACAAAGGACTCAACTGGCTCGTTTCTGAGCACAATGGAACCATGAGTTCACTGAATCACTAGCACACAAGAGTTTCCCCCTTCCACCGCAGCAGATCAACAGCTAATTATCCAGTGGCATTACTGAGAGTGGACCAAAGTGCCATAGAAGACAAACTAGCAAGGAGAGCACTTGTATTATACAAATCCACAACTAGTTCATTAGAAGTTAACTTCTACGGTATATATATATCAAATGAATAAGCTTATTATGCCTTAAGTGGTCACCTTGTGGCAGGGTCACAGGAAAAAAAATCACTCACTATCACAAGGCAAGTTTTGTCTTTTAGATGATTCATGAAAGTGTTGCATAAAATAAAATAAAAAAAACTGCACAGAATGACCATTTACATAACCCTCACCGGTCCTATTACGTTCCTCAGTCAAGTCCCATTAAAGCCACAAGACCAATTACCCACCCATGCGATTCTTTTGCTTCCTCTAAAACAGACATGCCTGTTTGAGCAACTTGATTTGGGCAGCCAAACTCCCCTCTGTACAGTACAATTGTCTGCTTTGTGTCCTGTTTTTTTTTTTTTTAAAGGCAGGGCGGGGGTGGGGGGGTGGGATGGAAATAGAGAAATCCTGTTCCAAAAGGACAAGAAGGACGAGTGTAATTGGGATATTTGGGCGCGTCCTGTTGCAGGAGCAAGGTTAGCCCTGGTGAAATGTAACCTGTAAGAGAAGGAGGGGAAGACTTGCCTCACTAGGTTGCCCTGCTCCACTGTGCTCCCCTGTTGCCCTCACTGGTCACAGACATGATACTGAAAAAGAGGTGTGTGTGTGTGTGTGTGTGTGTGTGTGTGGCGGTGGGGTATGAAGGGGTTCGGACAAGGGAAGAGGGGCACATTGAGGGAGAGTTTTGGGGGAGAGGAGTGATGATAGTGGCTTGATCGGGAGGTATAGGTAACAAGTGAGATCAATTAAAGTGCCCAAGAGGGGCACCTGCCGAGGGGTCAGGTTGCACTAAATGATGCCGACGGCTTTTGTTTCCTCTCTCCTGCAGGATTCCATTTGCAATCTCATCACTCCCGGCTGCAACAAAGCCCTGGATTGTTCTCCTAATGGAGAAAGCCCTGGGAGAGACTGGCTCTTTTTCCCCCTGTTCGAACTCTTGTGTATCTCTCCGATCAGGGTCCAGAACATGGGACAGGTTAGGTAGGCTAGCATGGAGATGGAGATGGAGGGGTGTGGGTTTGATGGGGACGGGGGGGGAGTCTGGGGAGCTCAGGTACACTCACCCAAATAACTGTCTGCCACCCCCCCGCCCCCCATCCCTTTTGCCCCCGATCTCAACTCCAGAGGATCTCAACAAGCTTAATTTGTAACAAATTTGTAACTCCGACTCTCTTTAATTGACTGAGAGCAGCTCAAACAAGGGAGCTGATTGAGAACAGTAATGGCACCGGTGGGGATAACAAAACTCTCTCTCTTTCTTTCTCTCTCTCTCTCTCTCCCTCACTCACTCTCTCACCCACTCCCTCTCTTTTTCTCGCTCTCATTCTCTCTCTGCTCTCTCTCTCTTTCTTTCTTTCTCTCTCTCTACCTGTTTGTCCATCTGGTATCAGGCCAAAGAATAACTGCCATGTGTTTATCAGGGGAGAGATTGCTCAAGCTGCCCACTGCAGTTTGGTTGCGGACCTGTGAGATGATAAACTGAATTCTTTGCAACAACTGAGTTTGCTGAGTGATTTTTATCGAGGTGGAACTCGGAAATCATGGGGAAAGTCCAACAAACACTTATGGCCTGCACCACCCACAAACTTTAGATTGCCTAAACTTTGCATTATGTGCTTTTGTTAAAGAGACCTTCCACAGAGTCAAAGAGACCAGAAACCCAGCTGAGACCAAAATCTTTCCATTATATCAAAATCTGCAATGAAGATTATTATTTTTTTTAGCTCACTTTAAGTTTTGATACTACCTATCACTAACTAACTAAAAAAAGCCAGCTATTATCACTAGCCAAAAAGCCACACTCCATTTAAACTGAAACTGCACAGCTGGTAATAGAATGTATTACCCTATCAACAAGAAAATGCTACCACCTAAAAGACAGTCATTTTGACAGCACTGTCCTCTCCAGTTGTGTCTGTCCATAATTTGTTTTAAATACTCGATTTACATTTCAGTTAGATTACACTCTTTAAAGTATTAGCAGGATGAGGAGGAAGGCCAGCAAAAGTGCTTCCCGCCGACAGCAGATTTCAAACAAGCTCATCTCACATATTCATGTGTGGATTACAATTACAATTAACAATCAAAGGCTTCTGTGGCCATCCAAAAGCCCCACTGCATTACACTTTATGTGCTGTTACATAGAAGGAGGAAGATCACATGGCCCTTGCTACTTAACGATAATCACAAGGATTTACAATGCCTTCATTAGACTATTATGCAATATGTGATCATTTGGTAGAATAGCAAGCTCTGACAAACATGCAAATGCCAGGCACTTTGGCAGCATGTTAAAGAACACAGGCATCATCCTTTCAATGCTACTCTGCATGGGATCGTCATCATGAAGTGAAATTCCTCCTCTGTATGGAGCCAAATCCAGTATAATGACGACAAGAACAACAACGACAGACAATGTAAACAAATCAAATATTATGGAGATGTCTAGAATTGCTTTCTTTTTTCCCTGCAGTTTTGAAGGCATTGATGCCATCCAAACAAATTTGACGAAAAGAAAACATGTCGTACAAATGGATTATTACTTTTCTGTTATCTCTCCCTGTCCAGCCTTTATGTGTGGTGGACATTTGAGAGCAGCAGTAGCAGGGCTATGTCTACACATAGTAAGTCTGTCTATGATGAGCAGGGACACAGAAGACCCCGGAGACAGGGTGGATCAGTAAGACGTTTTCAGAGATGTTATTTCTACTCTTTCTGTTTTGTTCAGCTCCTCTCATTCTGTCTTTTTGTGTGTATGTATGTGTGTGTGTGTGTGTGTGTGTGCGAAAGTCTTGACAGTAATGTACAGTAATATTTACAGTTCACTGCACACACATATCCATACTTCTGAAATTACTGCCAGCACTATTGCCAAAGCATGAATCATAGGAACAGTGATTCATAATTTGTATGTGCACATCATTACTGACTGGCCTGAGCATATGGAAAACTTCAGACCCTGTTTTTCACTTATTCACTGTCTTGCATGCAGTCATTGTTAAGACTACACATGAAAAAACAACGATAAGTTACGTGCTATAGGCCAAATTAGTTCAAATATGCACAGCTCCCATCAAACCTGGCATGCTCTGTGGTGTGTGGACATACAAACTGCAAACATGCAAAACTGTTTAGCACAATTTTCCTGAGTGATAGGCTGTCCTATCTCCACACCATTAGATATCAGCAGAAGTGTGGTAAATAATTATTTATAGCCTACAATCTCAGTGGCCTGTAAACTAAACAATCCACAACTAGAATTATGTTCTACACAATTAAACAGTAGTTAAATCTGCCAATCTAGCCAATGGGACCAATGGACAAAAATTAAAACAAATTCTGCATTTCTTTGAGGATACTGGCTTACTGGTGCTTATTGTGATATGAAGACAGGCAGTGGTGTAGACCAAAAAAGGTAAATGAAATTAATTCCGTTGAACAGGAAAATATGAAAAGGATTATGTATTAAATTTTAACTTTGCAACCTCAATCATTTTTCTCATTACAGAGAAATATCACCTGAAGATTTTATTGGGGCCTGCCAAGTAACAGGGACAACAGAAGCTGCATTTTTTTCTACTTAAGTGTCTCGAAATGATAGTAGTTTAAGACAATGGTTGTCTAAAAGCTTCACAGATAAATCGCTCTCCACAAAAGATTCTGGTAACGTTTGCCAAATATATTCTAAATTCAAGGTAACGTTGGCCAAATATACTCTAAATTCATGAAAATATAGGCTACAAGCTTGCCCTATCTAGAGTCATTAGGATTCATAAACCCAAAAGGTGACAGCCCTTCAGGTTTTGTTGTAAGTGGTAGCTAAGACTGCTGAAAAAGAGGGCAATTCTCCTACCTCATCAGTAGCCTTTGTGTTTAAGCGGCAGTCGTGATGCCAACCACGGTTTCAAGGAGGCGCCTCTTGAAGTTGTTAAAACTTAATCAATGCCACAACTAGTAGCTACCTTTCGGGTTCTTGCCTCATCCTCGTTTCAAAGCATGATTTCGTGTTACTCTGAGTTGTAGCCTATTGTAAATGACGATGAACAAGTTGTTGTATGTTAAAGTAAAATGAATATTTTGATGCATATATAGAGCAACTGTTCCCTCAACAGTAGCCTTTTCGTGCGTCGTGTGATGCGCACGAAATGAAACGTGGGCGACAGAGGCAGATAACCT
>JAIFZK010000226.1:2260000-2412500 GCA_027481765.1 Tenualosa thibaudeaui | reverse complement strand
TCTTTTTTTGATTGAATCAGCCTACATATATTCAGAATACACAAAAATACATTGTTAAAACTGTTTAAGGAGACATTGGTAGCACAAGGGAACAGTCTTGTCCTGTCCTGAAGCAAACCCTTGAGCCCAATTCACACCACAAGCAGGGCATAAATCCTCTGCCAGAAATGTATTCAACGCACCAAAATCATTTATTGAAAAACACAACACCAACATGAAATCCCTTCTATTCCCTTCTTAGGCTGTTACATTGTGGTTTGCGTCACACATATACAGGCAATGTACAAGCTCTTACCTGTCAACATGCACACTGAAGCTGAAGCGGTAAGAAAGTGCTCCAGCTACGCTCTCACCATGCTCGCAGTGTGAATGGGCCCTTAAAGGAAAAATCTGGTGTGATTCAATCCATAGCTCTGCTGTTTGATGTCACTGAGTGCTGTCTGTATGGGAAAAAGAATGAGAAAATTTGATACAACACAGACCAAATAGCAAACCTGTAATTAACATTAACTGAATGGGCTATAGGAAAATGAAATTGACAGTGAGTGTTTGTGCCCCATTCAGTTATTGTTAGCTGCCGGTTCACTATTAGGTCTACGTTGAATCAAATTTTCTTGTTCTTTTTCCTACTGACAGCACTCTGTGACCTCGAACAACAGGGCTATGGAATGATTCAAACCGGATCTATTTAGTGCCATGCATAAATCTCTAACTATAAAACTACTTTTACGTTTTCATTTAGCAGATGCTTGTATCCGAAGTCACTTACACTTGTCAGTTGCCAGTTACTTCAGGACCAGTCTCCCCTAGAGTAACTTAGGGTTAGGGTTATGTGCAGGGGCACAGCAGTGGCAGCTGGGATTCAAACCGACCATTTTCAAGATACCAGCCGCCTACTACCTACTTCATGTTGCCACCACCCAAAAGCAGAGGCTGTATATGCACATGTGGTTCTCATTTGAAAAAAAAGGGGAAAAAATCATTTGCGATAATTACCACTGTTTTTTTAAGAGTTGTTCACTTTTTCACAACTCTGATGACTATCCATACACCATATAATTACACTAGTGTCATCATCCAACCCATCCATAGGAGAAAAAAAAACCTGTCACACATGCTGTGCAGACAAATTAATTGCTTTTTCCACAAGTATAGTTAACAACCAGGTCCACGATAAGCATTAATGATCCCAGACATTAGTATGATGTTTATTGTTTGGCTAAGAGGATGAGAGGCTATGCATAGTTGCAGTGGATGGTGTAATTATGGGTTTGAAATGCATACATGGATCTGCTGACAGACAACGGCTATCGCTGACCAGACGTGTGTATTACATGAGATCTGTGATTACTGGCATTTCAAGGGATAAAGGTAAGAAATGATAGCTTAAAAATCACTTTTGATTAATAAAATTATAAATACCACTTCCACTTCCCATATGAATGTTAACTGTCCAAACTATGAAAAGGAAGACAAAAAAACAACTAAGGTAGAAGCTTTGGAATCAGAATGGTTGGAACACTGATCCTGACCACCTGATTTCAAGTTTCAGTGACACACTGACACAGGATCTACAGTATCTACCTAATTTGATAATAACTTAATTTCTAATAACCAAAGATAAAAAGTGTGCAACATGAAAGCTAGTGTTATTTGTGTCACTGCGTAACAGCCAAAAAATGTGACTAGTGATCTAACTCCCGTGGTCACATCAGAGGGCACCTGAGCAGAGTCTGTGGGAGCCAAGTCAAACACATGAGGCAATGTCTCTAGCCCAGTCTTTAGAGACACGGTGTAAAGGCAGGCTTATCCTCTTAATAAATAAACTTTGAGCGGGGAATAAGGAAACAGCAAGATCCGTCTTGGATCCAGCTGGCATGGCATTCCACCGAGGAGGGATTATCCTTTTCTCTTAGCAGCGGTGCTAATTTCTCTTGCCAGGTTCAACTCCCAGAATGCATCTGGGGAATTGGCTGCCTCAGCCCTGACTCCGTCTGCCTATCTTCTTGCTCTCCCTATCATAGTCATGAGAAAAAGACAAGTCCTTCCCTTCTTTGATCCCTTTTCTTAATATTCTACATACAGCTCGTGGGAATGTTCTAGACCCTCATTCAGAATCTCACTTTTATGTCTGCTGTACTTCAGAGAACAATTTCATGGTATCAATGTAAAATTGCATAGCCTACTAAATTGTATTTAATATGCATATTCATATTACAGGTTTGAACAGTATTTTAAAAACAAAATATTCCCTGTTGCCAAACAATTGTATTCACTTTCACCTTGATTGTGAATAGGTTTTTTGTATGTAGATATGGCATTCTGTGGCAAACATAACTGTTACGACAAGTGCTAGTATTATTAGTATTGTTTGTTAACCTGTTAGCCTTTTCACAAAGAGTCTGGACACTCCCGATAGATATGCTTTATGGTGGGTGGAAACTTTAAACTTTAAACCAGTTGGATCTGCCTTCAATTTCTGTTTGCTGAAAATTTTGTCAATGAAATCAAAATTTTTCAATGAAAACCGAAGTGTTCCCTGACTTTGTACTGTAGCTAAATGCAATACTGAACGGAGGTACTAGGTGGCGCTAGCCTAGCTAATTGCTTGTCTGGTCTAATGTCAAAAACTTTCAAAAGCATGTGCATGTGGATATCAATTTTAAATTCACTGTTTTAGGTTTTGTTTCTCAGCTTTGTTTTTTGACAACATGCTGCCTTGTAGTAGTTACAACAATGATTAAAAAATAAACTGAAATAAACTTGAATGAAATGAACTTGGAAAATGGGCAAATGAGCAAATGGAGCCAGATGAAAGTGTACCAAATCTCATGTTTTTACATCTTGTGGTTCTTGAGATATTAAGATGTTTTTGTCATGCCCCTATGGACAGAATATTGGTAAAACATGGTGTGCTTTCAAGAAATTTGAGTATGATTGAACTTGCACAGAAGATACAATATAGGCCATAGACATATAATGGGCTTACATGGTTGAGAGCGACCTCTTGCTCTCCCTTCCACAGGGGGAGTGGGGAATGTAATTTCGATTCCTTTGTATGTCTTGTACATGTGAAGAAATAGAAATAGAAAAAGTACTACTACTACTACTACTACTACTACTATGTACCATGTTTTGGAAAGTTATAAGCATCCAAACCTTTTCTAAATTGGGTTTATATAGTTATACCTCATACCTCTTTTAGTCTCTAAGATTCATGAGGTCAGTCACACAAATATTCACACTTTTACTGCTAGTAGATGAAACTGTACTGTGTAACAGCTGACCCAATGAGAATTCAGTGTTAAAAATGTTCTCATATATTTAGTCACATACACAGGTCAGCTGTACCACAAAGTGCTTTTGTTCTGTTCCTGATGTCAGGAAAGAGACACGCTACAGGAAGCATCAGAATGACTGAAGTGGTTGTGGTTGTGGCTAGTCTGGTGAAAGGCCCCATGAATGTGGTCATCCACTTTCCACCCCTAAACCTAAGCTGTAGGTTTGTTTGGACATTGAATCACGTAAGCTTTCATTCTGAGGGTCTGTTTCTGCATGTTTGGTTTGTTTCAAACTAAAGGTATGTGCAGGCATCTGCACATGCACACTGGTTTGTAGGTCAGTTTGTTCCCTCCATCACCAGTAATAATATATCAGATGGCTTTGAGAACATTTAGAAGGATTTTGTCCACAGGCAGCTGGGGCCGACTGGTTAGGGGCCTCTAATTGAAGGGTGGCTGGATCAGTCCCTGAATGGTTGGAAAAATGTGTGTGGCAGGAGTTGTTGAACATAGCTCTCAGCATGTCCACATTCACAACTAAGGTGCCTCTCAGTCCTTACTTGCTCCCCACGTGCCACAGAAGTGTTCACTACAATTCACAGTGTGCTGTGTTTATGTGTTAGTAATCATGGGATCTATGAATCAATATATCTATCTGCAGACAAGTGTTATCTTACACTCAACAGTGAAACTCCTAAATTAATGCCGTTATTGTCAGGCTTCTCCAACCTTTTTTTGTCCAGGATCTACTTTAACAAAGGCAATATGGCTGAGAGCTACTCTATGCTGTTTGACATTATGTCTTAACAGTTTACACATCTGCTGTACAGTTGTCATGTTTGTGGGAAGAAAAATATTTCCTGCTAATAGCCTGATAACATCACCGCATAGCCAACCAATAGCACTGATTAAACCATCTGCACCATTTGAGAGGAGTGAACTGAGAAAGAATAATTTTGTACCAGGCAGGGCAGAATGTCTGAGTTTGAGAGTTTAGCAGCTTTACAAACTGTGATATTCTTAAAGCAACACTATGTAGTTTTGGTGTAAAACTAGTGGACTAGCTAACTAAAAGGCACACAAAACCACAGAACCTTTTTGGCACTGTTAGTCACCCTTCAGATGACTTTATGCTATCCAAATTAATTTGGAGGTGGTACTAAGACAAGTTATCTGATAAAAAGGATACCTCAAATAGTGAAGAAAAGCTACAGAGAGTTGAGATAATTTACATTTCCCTTCATCCTTTGGAGAGCTCCTCTTAAATAGATGGAGAGCTACTACTCCCAAGCTACTGCCCTGTGTAGGCAGGACACAGAGGCAACATTTTTTAGGTTTTCATTTTTATTGCAATTCATACACGCCAGCCAACCCGGATGTAACGTAAAAGCAGACAGCTAGTGGATTAGCAGTAGTTACACACCATAGAAAGCTGTTCTTGAACATAATGAGGAACAGTGAATTAAAGCTACTATGCTATTCTTATAGAATACTTTTTGTGGTCTTAAACGCAGCTTTGCTTTTACTTGGGTTATTTAATATGTTAGCCACATGGTCGAATGTGACATTATAGAAAACATGGTTATTTGGTGTATTATAAGAAATACAGTCTTGATTTGCAAGCTATTCAATATATTGGTCACATTGTCCAACGTCATATTATAGGAATCAGGTTGTTGATTTGCTAACTTCAGTGGATATCTGGACAAAATGGTGCTCAGGGCATTTTATAACATAACATCAAGAAGGTTGTTTCTACACACTCTGTTGGTGTTTCTAGGCCATTCTGTGCTTTAAATATAAAAGTATAACTTACGCACAGCTCTGTTATTGACTGTAATTTCGATACACTCAGCAGAACAGAGTTACCAAAATTACATCAAATATAATGACAAAGATCTATATATTGTTACTTTAACTCATGCTCACATGCGAAAACTCACCACACTTATCTAAGTTTATAGGGTTTATAGGCCCTGTGCAAGACAGACATGAGCCTTACAAAGATAACCAGCCAATGATAAGATAAATGAAGCTGAGCAAGTTTTTTATAAAGCGTTTGTGCAGGCAGTCACTCTGTTTAAGTGCAACAATTTGATCCATCCTTTTCATGTTATCAAGCACAAAAACAACTGAAGATCTGGCAGCCTTACAACACAACGTCTGAATTTGTTACACTTGTAAAATCTCAGAAGCCCATAGACTTTAGCCCTGTCTCTTCACACTTTATACACACTTAAGACAACAGTGATTAGCTGCACTACAATGTTTCATCAGAAATCAAATCTGCATGAGTCTACATCAGTGTCACAAGTCACAAAGCTGATTAAACGTCCTCCAGGCTGTCTCTGAACATCATTCGCACTCAGAGCCTTTTGGCAGAAACTCACAGGATGTTCTTTCGCTCTGGTCGGCGAAAACGCAGCCAGCATCTCAAAAACCTGCGCTGGGCTACGCCTCCCCCTAGCTAGTTGCTGAGCTGTTTGTTTAGGAATCTCTGCCTGAAAATTGTATTCCATCGACCATGCTCACTATCAACACACAATTATCTGGGTTAATCATGTGGAACAGTGGCAAATTCACCTGGGGCTTAGGAACTAATGACATTCTCGTCTGGCCTGCTTTAGTGAAATAGCCTAGCACCTGCAGCAGGAACAGGGAGATTGCCAAAGAAAATTTGGTCTCATTTTGCCCCTTTCTCCTCCCTGTATGCACTCTCTCTCTCTCTCTCCTTCCCTCTCTCTCCCTCTCTCTCTCTCTCACACACACACACACACACACACACACATACACATACATTCATTCCCTCCCTTATGTTCTCTGTTGCCTCTCCTGCTTTCTCTATCTGCCTTTGCCTTCTCTCTCGCTCTTTCTCCCACCCACCCCCCTCTCTCTCTCTCCTGTCCCCTCTATCTCTCGCTCCCTCTGTTTGCTCAGACTCTCTGCTTTCTTTCTCTATCAGTCTCTCACCCTCACTTTATCTTCACCTTTGGCTCTTCTATTGATCCTGTATTCATTTGGTTCTGAGGGCCATTGTTTGGGTCTTTTTCTTTGTCTTCTTTTTGTTTTTGTCTCCTTCCTACATTATATTTTCATATTTTCCAGAAATGTGAGTGTTATATCTCAATATAATTTTTAACACCTTTTTTCTCTCTTACTTTTTTTGGTGTTTGCTGTCAGAAACATACAGTATATACTGTTTATCAATACCAAGATGGAGAGCAGGCAGTAGTCGCTGAGGTTGTGTGCTTATGGAGAGAGAGTGCTGTCTCACAGCTCCACTATTCCCAGTAAACAGCATTCACACTGCATAATTACGCTGAGATTTCTGCTGCACACTTTCAGCCAGGCAACTCCTCGTCTCCTCCCCCTCATCTCTCTGTCTCTCTCTCTCTTTCTCTGCCAACGTTACTCTCCATATGAAGTCATTCCATCCACTGAGCCTACTGTATAGGGAAGTGTGTTCCATTGTTCATAATTATTTATCAATATCCAGCACAGTACTTCCCCATCACTGATTTCGCTCATGTGTGAAATGGCAGTGCGGGGGCCAAGGGAAGCTTATTGCTTTTTTGAAGTTGTGCACGGACACCTCCGTGTGCACACACTGATTAGCGCCGCTCCTGTTGCTCCGGTGTTGGCGCCGGTGTTCCAGGTAACTCCCGCTGCCAACATGACTGATACCCCGCTTTATTAATTATGGGGGTGTTGAATTTGGATTCTCATCTTCATTGCACATTTGCTCATAATATTATGTGCAAATAAGTTTCCCAGGCCTACCTGGACTCTGTCTCTGTGTGAACCCCTTGTCTGAGTTAAATTACGGAGCCACGTCACATGCTCTTTGTGTATGCATTGCACCCACTCCTTATAATGGAGTTCTGTGAATAGCTGCGAGTTAAATATGATAACACTAACTCATGATTGGTAGCACAAAGGAGAATTCAGCGCAGGGGAGCAGGGGAGCATGAGAGTTTGGCTCTTAGACGCATGGTGATCGTGTGTACTGTACAGATACAGACAATCTGTCTGAGAAGCAGCGACACTGAGATCCAGTATTTGGCAGGTGCCCCTATACTGATGGCCTATTTGTTATTAACAGTAATTGAAAAACGAGCAAGAAAGAAAGAAAGAAAAAAAAAAAAATTATGGTCTTATGGATGCATTTCCAGGGCAGGAGAGGCACTCACATAGGAATCACTGTCATGTTCCTGCAAAGTTTAATAGTCTCAGAGAATTCATCAAACAGCCCTCAAGGCATTCTTAATCTTCCCCTTTTTTCAGCTTAATAGGAGATAATGCAAGAGGGCGCCCTGATGAATCAATATGCAACAGCGGCTTTGGGTTGATAATTAATACCGACGTTGGAAATAGATTTGCGATTTGGCAGCACAGGTCCCTGTGTCTGATACTATGCTATTCTCTCTCTCTCTCTCTCTCTCTCTGCAAAGCCAAGCTCCAATTCTAGTTCTGTATCCGCAGCCATTCAACTAATCTTTTTTTTTCAGGAGCGTTAATTCTTTAACTAAAGCCTGTTATCTCATTAAAGAGCCCTGTGATGGGATTCGATGGCTTCCTGACATCTGTATTCATTCCTCTGGAAATTAGTCTTGACACAAATTTAATGAAAAACACCCAGAATTGTTCAGATTAGACAGGAAGGCCAAGAATATTTGGGTAAAATCATTTTGTTTTAGTTCCGTTTCTGTACAAGGTAGATTATTAATGCTTCTTTAAATAAGGTTTTTACGTTAACAGGCCATTCATTGGCTTCTATTTTTATTCAATTTAAGGAGGCATTCAGGAGTCAAAGACAGAGGGATTCCTTCAATTTGAGGCCTACCCAAAGTAATGCCAAAAAACATGCTTCTATTGAATCACTGTAAATAGGGGGGACCAACCAGATTTGATTTCAAGCACTGGGTGTTCTTTTCATACTTACAATTTTAGAATCATTTCATTTTCTGGTAGCAAAACAAAAATGATCTAAAAACTGAAGAATGAATCCATCCAGTTGCGAGACAAGACAAGGGATGGGAAGACTAGGACAGTAGGGTTAATATGCTCCTCCTTGCTGAATGCCACAACCTAACTTTCAACCAAGGCGTATCACCCACTCCCACTCCACCCCTGGTGATGTCTGTCTCAGCTGCAGAGCTGATAATTCCTTTTCTGTTTGAAAAAATGAGATGAAAGCAGTCATGGATGAAAGAAACTTGGATTTAATCTTTCTATGTCTCTCTCTCTCTCCCTCCCTCTCTCTCTCTCTAACTCTCTCTCTGTGCACTCACTTTCTGTCGCACAGCTCACACTTCTCTCTGCTCTATTCCTATACACTGGTTGTCTCTCTCTGAGAAAACGCAACAAGATTAGGACCTTGGAGAGAGAAATGGAGGAGGTGTAACACAGACTACAGTATGTAATTATAACATCTTCAAAGTGAGAAAACCTGTATTTTCCCCTAATAGAACACACACACCAGACAAACTTCAGAGAAATTACCATAGTGCCGACTGACAGCCACCACTGCCTATGGCTCTTGTTGCCGATTGGTTCAAATATTAAATCGACCACAAACGAGCCGGTAGAGGTCTGCCAACATCAGCCAGGTTATGCATTTTGCACAAATAAAGGCACAAATCGATGGCCCCGACATAATCAGACGTCCGACTGTTATCCTGGTGTGCGCAAGCAATAACTCCTATATATTTTTAAAATAAATATATAACAAGCTTAAAGATACATTTATGGGCATTAATTCTTTTTCTCTGTTGTGTTTAATTAATGTATTTTTTTCTTTGCTTTCATCATTTTAAAGTTTGAAAGTTAACTTTAGAATTAAAACTATTTATTTACAAAAAGCACACATGCTATTCACTACATATCCCCTAAACACTAAATATATTACAAAATTACACCAGTGAGCAATATAGCTTTTATTAGTGTCAACTCTGCTGCCTTTGATCAATGCAGTTAAAAATATGTTGGCTGTCAGAAACATGCTTGTTTGTTTCTGAAGGGAAATGTAGGCATGGCCTCAGCTCAGAAAAGTCGTCGTCTTACATTTCATTACTTTGGACTTTCTAATCTAGCGCTGAAAATGTAAAACCTTTGTATTTGCTCAAATTGAAACATGCAAATATCACCATTCACAATATCTTCATAACCTTCAAGCAGGTTAATTTCCACCATTTTGAGTTTATTTTCAAACCATACTGGGCCTCCTCTATGTGGGTCTACACAAGACTTGCAAGCTGCTCCTCAGACCTGCAAAGTTTCTTCTAACATAAAGTTTTTTCTAACATTAGTTGGCTATCTAATGTATGAACTATCCAAAAGTTGTCTCATTCCACATTTGCAAGCTGTTGCTCTTACTATTAAACCACAAATGTACTTCTATTTTCACTTCAACAAGAAAAAGATTCAAGTATAATAGGGACGGTAAGGGTACCAGAAAAAGAGAAACAAGACAGAGGAAAGAGCAAGTGGCAGAGGATTCGCTCCACAGGGGCATGATATTCTCCTGGGCGGGTTGGGGAAAAGACGCTCACGTTCACGCTGACGTTAGCTACCACAGACAGGGATTGGGATATATAGCCAGGGATATAGGCTAGCATAGGCAGGGCAAGAGGTCTGTGGTGGTGGCGACGGCTCCTCTCGCTCCTGCCAATGACATGTTTAACAGCTGCTTGTTGATCCCTTAGATCCTCATTAACCCTGAGGAGGGAGAACAGAGGAGAGCGGAAGCCACAGGGGCACTGAGCAATCACAGACCTCATTATGCACACAAAAAGAGCTGGCCAGATGAGATGGAGTGAGGGTGTGTGTGTGTGTGTGTGTGTGTGTGTGTGTGTGTGTGTGAATGAGTGTGTGTGTGTGTGGGGGGGGGGGGGGTGATGTGAGAGAGCAATCTAATAAAAAAGGGAGAGAAATGAAAGTGGACAAAAAAGAATGACACCCAGGAAACAGTGCAGGCAGAAATTGATACAGAAACTGGTCGTTGTGACACAGAAAAAGAGAGGGAGAGGGAGAAGGAGAGAGAGAGAGGGAGAGAGAGAGACAGAGAGAGAGGGAGAGAACATCAGTTAGACCATGGGGTGGGGAATATGCTTGCCATCATTTAACCACAACAATGTTCATTCAGTTATGACATCACTAAGACAAAGACTCTTTCCCGGGTAAAATAGAACTTATGTCCAGTCATCACACCATGTAGAGAAATCTTCAGGCTATGCACTAATAGCTGATGATGCTGCATAAGCCTATACACTCTTCAATGGCCTCTTGCAACAGTTTCTAGTAAACTCACCCAACCAGGTCTGACCCAAGGGGCAGCCAGTGGATCCAGGCAGTCATGGATGCAACTTAAATCTGCAACAGTCCATGGCTCCTCTCTGCAGTGCCAATATGACTTGAAGCCATGGGGGGGGGGGGGGGGGGACTTCCAATACACACAGGAGTGCTGGGGGTTGTTGCAGGGGGGGTGGCAGTAATTTTTGAAAAGGCAGGGTTCCAAACCCAAGACCCTGGGTCCTGAAAGGTCTTCGTTCCAGAGACAGAGAGTAATTTCTTCTACTTGGTTGAGCAAGGATGGGTATAATTGAACCCTGTGGGTGAGTCCCAGGAATGAATAGAGTCAGCCAACAGCAGATGAACTGGAGTTAGTTTGAAGAGGCACCTACATAAGGAAAAGCCTGCAGGGTGTGTGTGTGTGTGTGTGTGTGTGTCCATGTTTAGTGAGAGCACCCAGAACTCCCAGGCCTGCTTTGAGGGTGTAGGCTACTAGTTTGATATGGCTTACAATCATGCTTCTCGTCTTTGTTGTCCCTTTTCATCGGCAGGTTTCCTCGGTTCACCAAAACAGAAACCTCAGTATCGCAAACACGGTGAAAAGTATGAAATAAATAAAAAAGTAAGTTACATCTTCAAACTGTTTCCCTCCGCCTTCCTGGCAGAGTGACGCGTTTTAGCCACTTCGTTTTATTTTAATGGCATTCTCGTCGGACGAAAAAAAGGAACGGGAAGATTAAAATGCCTATGCAAGCTTCTTTAATGCTCATGCCGTAATTGTTCTGGACAGTCCCATCTCTCGAGGACAAAGACCTTGGTGATGGGAAGGACCAACAACGGCGGCGGTCTGCGAGGGTGACAGTCAAACAGCGGGAGGAGACGCAGAAGGGGAGAGCACATCGGTAATGAATCTGCCAACAGATTCTCGCGAAAAGAATAAAAAAAATGAATTCGGGAGATATGACTGAATCAGCGCGTCTCTCGTAATCATTAAAAGCTACCTTAAACATCAATTCATTCTGGTGGTTTGACGAGGGTCGATGTGACAGAGATGTTTAAATGGGTAGCTGCTGGCGGAAACGAATGTGACAGGTTCAGGTGTAATTACGCCGGGCTTGTTCACAGTTGAGATTAGGAGAGGGCGCGCTATTGCAGACAGAAAAGAACAAGAGAAACACTGTGATGGAGCGCATCACTTCATCTGCAACCTCTCGCACACTCACACACATAGACACACCAGCAGAAATATATACAAAATCCAAGAATAAGCCATGCACACTTTCAGATACATTGTGAAGCGTGTGCTCATACCTTTTCTAATTATAAAGGTGTGATAATTTACTGAAGTATGAAATCACATTAGGGCTCCAATAAAAACGTTGGAAGAAATTGGTGGCAAGGCGAATCTCATATTTAGCTGGGAATTAGGTTACAGTGTAGTCTATTTTGCTGCATTTTCCCAACCTGATGTTTTCATTATTTGATTTATTTTTTTGTCAAGTCAGTGACAAATTGACGCAGACTGTCATTAAATTTGTGTATTGATTCCCATCCCCGGAACTGTGAAGCACTTCATCTCTATAGCAAGACTGACCTCTATCGGTAGCTCTGCTGTATGCTATCAACTTGAATTCTCCAAGATAGGCTATCAAAGCTATCATATGGACTGAGTTCAGTCTCTACAAAGCTGTGAACTAGTAGAACGACAGGTTTCAGTACCAAACTATAGCTCATTCAGACATGGTGTTCAGGTCTAGCCATTTGTTTTTTGCTTTGGTGAGTCTTTGGGTCATCTCTTGTAAATGTGTATGTATAAATATGTAATGACTTGACTAAGCCACAAGATCAAGCAAGGTGAGTGTGTTGTGGCTAAATGTTTATCCTGAAGATGTGTAAAACCTGAAAAATCAAGGTCTACTGCCAAGTGTTTAGTTTTTAGAGTGTAGCCTATTGTAAACACACTATTTGACTTTAGAATTAAAATACATTTGTCATTTTAAAAACTATTTATTTACAAAATGTACAATTTGTAGAATTTGCTGAATTTGTTGTTTTGACTTTGTATTTGAATTTTGTAAAAGAGGATTTCTCAGCAGAAGTCATTAAAGTATGAAGTCAAAAATGATCAGTTTCAAAGCACAAATATCCCCACATGCGTCTCAGGTATACACACAGGTCCCCTCATTCTCATCCACAGGTGAGCTTGTGTCTGTCTTCAAACTCATCCACAGGTTAGCTTGGGTCTGTCCTGACTCTCATCCTCTTGAAGAATCCGTCCTTTATAACAGGTTCTTGCTAAGGCCAGATGAAGAGATCCACTGAGCAGGCAGAAGAACACCCCGACAGGCGCCATCATGAAGGATGGGCCGTAGTGCACACTGAGATGGAACCCTGGACACAGTGTTGCCCTCTGCTGGACAACATACTGCTCTAACGTGTTCAGCCCATGGAACCATACTATATGCATTACTAGGACACACAACAGCAGAAGGCCTGGAGAGAGAGAGAGAGAGAGAGAGAAAGATGTAGGGAATAAGAGGGAGAGAGAGAGACAGAGAGGGGGAGAGAGAGAGACAGAGAGGGGGAGAGAGAGAGAGTCAGAGGGAGAGAGAGAAAGAGTAGGTGGGTGCGTTAGTGTTTGTGTCAGCCTATCTTATCAGAGAACATTACTGACCACTCGGAGAGTTTGTTTTACAAACTAAAGTTTAATGCGTTTTAGGAAAGATTGCAGCAGTGCACCTATGCAGCCATTCTGTAGGTGAAAGTCTCGGAACAGAGGCATTTGTCAAAAATGTAATCTTAACCATTGTATTTCATCATAAATGATCAGAAAACAAGTGTAAAAAACGAACCTGTCATCTTTGACCCTGTACATCTTACTGACCATTACTGCATTTGCATGGGCATAGAACAATATACTGTGCATGAATACTTTCTGATTCTTTTAAGACTCACCGCCAGTGAGGAACAAGCCCCCTCCAGCTTTGTAGAGCGATGTGCTACCTAATGAGCCGGCTCCAATACTCAAGAACCCTGCCAATATCACCATGATGATTCCCAACAGTATCAGTCCAATCCATAACCCCCTGTAGACTAATTAAAACAATCATATCATTATGCAATATATTGATTTTTGTATATATATATATATATATATATATATATATGCATCAGGTCAACAGTGAGCTTCATGGAAAAGACAGACTCCTAGAACTAAGCATAAAACCATGTTCTGCAGATCTATGGTAAATTTAGTCAGTTAATACAGTAGTATAGTAGGTTAAATTAATAGTAAGTAGTTAAAGTTGTGAGGGTTTTTTTTTTTAGATTAAGGTCTCACCTTCAGCAGACTCAGATGCAGTTAAAGTGGCAGCATCAGGAATTGGTGTCGGGAGCAGGTATGTGTGAGTGCAGATCTTTTTAGATGTTGATTTTCCACCTATGAACATCAGGTTTGATGACTTGTAAGGACAATATTCCAATTAATTAATCAACTGACAGAATAATAAGAGCAGATAATATAAGAATAATAAATTATTTAATTATTACAATTTTTTTTAATTAAAATACATTATAAATATGAATACAAATTTATGGAGCCCCAAAAGGGATATGGGAAAACATTTTTGTTTCATGTGCACACCAAAACTTTCAGGTGCACTTCAGAAATATTTTTTTTTTTTCCAACGTCACTTTAGGGGCTCTGAACAAATTACCTTGTAGTTAAGTAATTTTTGACAGATTTCACAAAATCTAAGCAACAATAAACATAAACTTACACAATGTGCCCTTACCTATCAAGAATATCCAGAATGATTCTTCCTCAACTCTCCCCTTGAACAGGCATCTCCAAAAAAGTCCCTCATGGTAAAACAATGCCATTCCTCCATATATCCAGGTTTTTGGTGAGTCTCCCTTGAGTAGAAAAACTTAATCTCAAGAGCAGTGCTTACACAGTTGAAAAAGATAAGTCTGTCTCACTACAATGTCTTGATATATTAAAGAGGAATAAACATATGTGACACCAAAAAGTCAAACACACCAAAAAGTTGGACACAATCTGCTGAATGTTACATTTTATTAAGGAGTTAAAGATAGGGCAAGCGTTAGGCCTACTCAGGGGTGCAGTGCACGCCAGATGCGGAATAACGGAGTCCCCACTTCTTAGAGCAGATCATTGTACAGTATTTCTCCCTACTATTAACTGTTGTGTTATGGCATTGCATGATCAAGGCCTTATTACCAGTAGTACCAATAAGCGCCAGTCAAGCAAACTTCTCTAGTAACCTTCCACTGTCAATAAGAAATGTAACTTAACACTGCAGATGACATTATCATGCAGTGATACTATTGGTGTGTGACAACTACTGTTCAACAATTAGGCGTCCTTCATTAAAATAGCATACCCCTACTAAAAAAAAATCATCATTACATCTCTGGGCCTACTGAATAACTGTGGTACTTGGTCTAAACCAAAGACTGAACAAAATACATTTGAGAGGTACATCACCCCTCCCTTTAGTGATCTCCTGAGAAACTATAGTAGCAAAGATCATTGAATACTGACCAAGCAATATCATACGTTACAATGAGAGCAAACATTAATAGTTCCGGTCTGCATAAGTGGAAGTGTCACATAACGTCACAATATAAACTTTTCAATGATCTTCTGCATCAGTGCATGAGTGTCACGGCCTGCTCCAGCAGCTCCACCTCCTAGTTGTGGTTCCCCGCCTCCCTGGCTGATTAGGTCACGCCTGCACCCACTTTCCTCGTCAGCCACCACCTTAAAAGCCATGGCTGGAGTATCAGTCCTTGCCAGATTCTTGCCCTGTCACCTGCTTCTTGGCTTCACGCAAGCATCACAAGCTGCGCTTTAGGATCTTCTTGCGTGACCCCTTGCCTGTTTTTGGACCCTGGATTTTGCCTGGCCCTGCCTGTACCTCCACTGTGAACCTTCCACTTCTCACTTCTTGAATTTTTGTACCTTTTATGTTTTTTCTTGGGTGACCAGTTGCATCTAAACTCCTGTGTGTTTTTTGTAAAAGTAAAACGTTTAACTCACATTCTGTGTCAGAGTCTGCTTTTGGGTTCTTTATTGACACCTGGCCTTCGGGCCCTGACATATGAGGACTCAACTCTGGTCTGCCCCCTCCCCCTTGCAAAAATATAACACTGAACTTAACGAACATTTATACCTCTCGCTCCACTTTTACCCTCTCTGCTAGTATTCAGCATAAGTCAATCTGGTCCTTGGTATATGGTATTTTAATATTGTCGGGTGTGTTGCAGAGCTGGGGAAGAAGCCTTTTTTTGACAGTGCAGAGAATAGAGAACTAGTGAGCCATGAGCATATATTTACTGAATGTTACAAAAAAGTAAACTAACAAAACATATCTGTTATCAAGTGAAAAGTGTTATTTAAACCAGCCTTTCAACACAGTCAACGCAGTCCTGCTGAGAGAAGGCTTGTATGTTAGCGGGGGGTAGTTTAAATAGAAACGGAGTTGGTCAGTATATTAATAGTAGCATTATATGAGAGACCGGATGCCAAACAGCACATTAGCAACTGGTACTAGCTTGCTGGCTTTTTTTAAAAAATGTGTATATTTATTTCATTTGATCAAATTTCTCATCTTATTAACACGTTTTGTTAATCATCCAACATTTTATGCAATGAACATCCCCTGATAATAAGTCAACAGAATGTCTGTTGGATTTCAAGTTTGTTTATTAAAGGTGTTTCATCGAGGACACTTTCCATCAAAATACTTTTGCCATTAAGATGTTAAGATTTAGTAGTAAATCTAAATAATATAGCAAGCGTGTCTTGTCTCTCTTACCGCTATGGTCACCTCTGTGTCACATGACTCTGTGCCTAGCTGCCAGTAGTCTGTACTGAAGGACATAAGAAGAAACAGAGTTCCCACAGCTCCAGAGAAGCCACTGAAGAACCGAGTCACATCCATCATCATCTTAGACTGACCAGACAGCGTTTTCATGTTTTCACAGGCTAGTGAGAAACTAGAAACGTTGGCAATCTTTAAGATCAAAGCTGTGATCTCTCAATTTTTTTTCATCCATAAAGGCTTGAGGCAAATTGTGGTCAAAGAAATATCGGCCTCTGGTATCCACCAATGTGTGGAGTGGACTGCACTCTGTGATTGGTCATGGGTGGGCAAACACTGACTGACAGCTGAGGATTGCAAACAGAAGTGCACAGCAGAGACTTCTACCCTCATGCACGTCATCTCTTCCGGGTTCAATAACGAATGAGATCCCTTCGCTCCTGTGTTTGTGTGTGTGAGTGTGTGTGTGTGTGTGAGAGAAGGAGGTTCGACAGAAAATAGAGTCTGTCGTCATTTTGAGTATGTAAGGATATAATGTTACAATGAGCTCTATGAACTAAAATAGAAGGATGATTGTAAATGGTTTTGTAGAGAGTGAGTGAAATGGAACTCGCTGATTTGAAATAACTTCAAATATTACGAGTCAGAATCTCTACAAATGAAGAAGATGTGTAGAGCTTTTTGATGCAGATTAAATCAACATTGATTCCACAATATTGTGGTTTAAGCCACAGAAGTTCGGGGTTCTCTATTATATAGCCTTCATGATGTGTGTGATGATGTGTGACATGTGTGATTAGTTTTAGCCCTTTTAGCCCCAAGCTAAGAATGTCATCAACTGAAACTTTTGCAGTAGCAACACAACAGACTCATGTGTGTAAAAATCACAGTGGTGTACTGATATTCAACATCATCAACAAAATTTAGGTAGGATAGAACAGAAAGTAATTAATCTAGTCTATGTCTTCAGGCTTTAATAGAATATTTAATGAAATATTGCTTCAATATGACCAGCTCTTCAAACTGGCTGAAAGTGATCAATGAGTCACAATGCCCCCCTAAACCCTAAGCCCTGGCCTGAACCCTCAAAGACTTAACAAGCATGAATCGATTTCATAATTGGCTGATTTATGCCGGTTAAGTCTTTGAGGGCGCAGGGTTATAGAAGACCTTAGCATTCAGCCAACATTTCAATTCTCTGAATATCAACATACTAGTTTGCTGAGCCCATCATCCTGCATTCACCCAGTAGATCAAGGAATCAGCAAAAGATAGAGACCTGAGAGTTGAGGAGTGCTTTAAATATCTATCTCCACTAGGAGTCAGTCAGTCCCCTCAGGAATGGTGTTTAAACAGTGACATACTCTGCTCATGCTCTGTGCAAGACAGGAAAAGAAGTCAAACCCATAGCCCAAACTGGCTTAACATGTTCAGTTGGATAGTTTAGTTTTATAGTTTGTGTGGTGTTTCACCAGGCATGTTCCAACAGTTTCACAGCGCTTTGTTTCCTCTGCAAAACTTCCTAGCTCAGTCTCTGTTCACCGATTGACTCATTTAGTTGAGTGGTTCTGAAACAGTTTCAGCTGGACATGTTCCAGCAGTGTCAAACGTAAAGTTTGCTTCCAACCCACACCTCACACAATGGAGGTTTACCTCACACCATGCAGTAGTATATTTATGCTCTTCTCTAATTTAATTCAGTCAGATAGAGCAGGTGGTCTCAAGAGAGACCGTTTCAAGAGAGCCTGATTATTAGTCATAGCTGTTCCAACACGGTCTCCATTCCTTATGGCTCTTTGATGTGATATAAACGCAGTGGGAGTAGTTTTAGAAAGAAATGTTCTATTCAGGCATTGTTTTTGTTCTTACCACTGAAACAGTCTGAAGTTCTAGATCTTCCTCATTCATAGTTCTCAGGACCAAGAGGGACCAGGAGAGTCCCTGGGTGTCCGTCTGAGCAGAGGGTTCTGTGTCTGGGATGTATCAGCTGCCCAGCTGGGTACTGGAGACTGGGACGGCCCTCCCTCCTCTTCCTTTTCCACCTCCTCCGTTTCCTCCTCAGTTTCCCACTCTGCATCATTGCGGGAGGCAGCAGAAGCTGCTGTGGTGCTGGCGAGGTGGCCGCGAGGGACCGGAGCAGCCTTGGAGGAGCTTTTGGCGACGGACGCAGCTCGGGAGGTGGAGTAACGGACGTTGCCTCTCTCATTCAGGATGTCCACTCTCTCAGGAAGCCTGCTGCTCTCATCCAAAGGAATCTCCTGCAGGGTTCCCAGTCTGCTGGTCGGCCTAATGGCACGAGACGAGGAGCGCATCGACTGCACCAGCCTTGTCCGGGCAACTGGGTGGTCAGATTTACTTCCTGTGTCACCTGAACACAGATATATAATAAAATATACCAACACATAAGATAAACTGATAGAATAGAAGAATAGAAATTTAAGTAGAATACATTTCATTTCAAAAAGTGCCAAGGTCACTTCAGTGTTGCTATAGTGCAGATTTGTTATGGATCATTTTTATAATACATTTTTATGATTTTATGAGACAAACATTCAAAGTTCCTGTGACTGATGTCTTACCATGTGATCTTAGGGGGAAATGAGCACCGAGACTTTCTCCAGCAGGAAGTGATAAGTATTTATGCAATCTGGCCACAACCTGGAAGGGGTAGTGAATGAATTGGGAAATTAGTACAAGTAGACCTACTGTAAGCCTACATGTATCCATGCAGTTGTAGTGTAGTATCAGTCTTTGTCCATATGATTTCTAAAACCTATTTGTATAGTTTATTACAGTAAATTCCTGAATATAAGCCGCATTGTGTATAAACCTCAGGTCAGAGTTTTATGCAAACTAAAAAAACTAAAATGTATATTAACCACACCTGTGTACACTCAGTTTACCAGATTACCTACTGAATTTAAACCACTGAATACTTAATCTACTGATTCTGATTATAGCCTTCTCCCTTAATGATGAAATTTTGCAAAATTAATGTATTAACCTCAGTTAATACTGCATTTATATAGCACTTTTCTACTCCTAAAATCACTCAAAGCCCTTTACAATGTATGCCTCACATTCACCCATTCACACACAGCAGTGGCAGAGGCTGCCATGCAAGTTGCCAACCTGCCAATGGGGTTCAGTATCTTGCTCAAGGACACTTTGATGGGGTCAGGCAGAATGGTGCTCGAATCTACAACCTTCCGGTTGCAAACGGCACCTCTACCACCTGGGCCACCATTGCCCCAAATCTGAAAATTAGAGGTAGTAAAGATCATGAGTTGACTGATGTGAGCTCAGTATTATTGTTTCTGCTACATCTCACCGGATCACGGAAGCTTCCAGGTTTCAAGCTGCGTCGGATGCTTGAGTGCCGCCGTAATAAGATCTCTTTGGCCCTGGTGTTGTCTGGCAAAGAATGCCTGTTGGTGTATTCTGCTGTCTGAATGGAAAGTTTTGAAAATGCTAAGCAAAGCTGGCTAGACCACTTTTTTCCAAGTTACATGAGACTAGTTCAGCCCGTTTACCACAGTACAACTGCAAAGGTTGTTTGTCACTGTAGAAGGACTGTAAATCACATTGAAAAGGAAAGAGGGAATATGAGAATATATTTTGATGGTACAGAGGAAAGTGGGAATTTAAAAAAAAAAAAACAATAAATGAAAAAAGCTCACCCTCAATCTAATTTTATACATGTTCTTTGATAAAAGTTCACGCATATTTTTCAGGTCATTTGCGAGAAACTTCTTCTTTGGCCTGTAAGATGCTTTCTTCTCGTCACTGTAAATTTGAATGAAAGAAAAGACGATTGTGATGACAATTATTACAAAATTATTACAATATTCACCAGTTATCAAACAGAAAGATCAATCCTATAAGACTAACCCTGAGGGCATGTTATTCAAAAGTGCCCCAATGGTCCACACATCTGTTGTAATATGCAGGTTCTCTACATCCAAAAAAAATATCCAGGAAAGAAGTAGTGGTCCGCACACTTTAACTCACATTGCAAGCTTTTTAAATTTTATTTTATTTTGGTTCCTACACAAGAGGTGACGTTTTGAGCCTTTTGCTCTTCCTCAGACTTCCTGATACCTTCAGTGGTAGGTGGTGGTGGATCTAGAACATGGCTAATAGGTGGGCCAAAGTTAAATCAGGGTGGGCCAAAGAAGACACCCAACGTAAACAAGATGCAGGATGTTTAAGTTGAGCAAAATCACCATAATCGTAGTCTCGCAACGTCTTTAGCTAATATGAAAAGTTGTTTATTTAAGCATTCATTCAATGACTATCCACAAGCATTTTTATTATCTCTGCCAAGGAGGCTTTTGCCGGCATTCGTCTGTCTGCCTGTACAAAATAACTCAGAAAGTACTGCACAGATTTGAATTTGAGAAACAGATGATTCAATTTTGGTGGTGATCCAGAACACCGTCTGGAATTTGTATTGCGTCAGTGACAGAGTTTGTTTTATAATGGAGACAAGTTTCTCAATCTGGAAAAAATTATTATCCTGAGGACATTCTTATCTGCAATGCAGTAATTTGGTTATAAAGGAGGTGCAGTCAGATCTTTTTGACCTTTCAGTTCTGAGCCTCCTTCTCCGACAACAGAGTGACTGAACTGAAATGCTGGTCAGTGAGGAGGAAACTTCAGAAGGTTAAAATTAGTCTATGATTATGGATTTTATAATTTTCACTTGCAGTAGCTACATGATGAGTGAGCTTACATGATGCCCTTATGGGCTGTACTTCAGAATATTCAGAAATTGTAATTAGTTTATAAAAAAAAACGTAACGTCTGCCAAGCCGAATCTGATTGGATGGGCCAGTGGTCAATCTGGGTGGGCCAGCGGTCAATCTGGGTGGACCTGGGCCTGCTTAAAAGGGCACTAAAATGTGCAGACCTCTAATCCTTTCTATGTTTATGTATATAGTATAACTATTTATGTTTTGTTTATCTTTATGTTTTATATTTATGACATACTGTAGGGAGACGATGGACGGAGCTGCACTGATGTCACCGATTTGAGTGTCCAGCAGCTCCATAGCGTTGAGCAGCTCCAGTCGCTTGTACAGTGCCACAATGCTAGATTCAGCACGGTTGTCTCTGATAAGAATCTTCCTGACATACCTGTCATTAAACCTCTTGAACCTGTGGGTGGGAAGTTAAACCAGAATGTCACCAAACAGCTCCTTCTGTAATATTTGAATGACATGTGACTACATGACATCAGAATCTGCAAGAATCACTGCATGAACCATAGACAATAAATATCTAATTGTATATAGCATGTATTATTAAATATAAATATCTGCCCTTCTATGATCCTATCCTTACTTGTCCCTCCAGTAGTAATGGCTCCACTGCCCACAGATATCCTCTATCCCAGCAATGGTGTGCTCCATCATCTATCAAAACAACAGGAAGACATTATTTGTTTGAAGAAATAGGAATAGTCAAAAAAATAGTTGGAGCCATCAACATAAGAGGTGGTAGCATTGTGTGCTCACCATACCCTGTTATGGATCTCAACACTGATGGTCTCCTGTTTGTGGGTTTTCCTGATGTTGACTAGATACTCTACTAAGGGTCGGATGCTGATACCCTACAGGAGAAAATAATTTGGTTGCCAGATCCAATTTTTCAATTTGATTAAATTTTTGCTTTGAAACACATTTAATTGCAGTGTAAAACAGATACATACATACATACATACATATATACATACATAGATACACACATACATACATACATACATACATACATACACTGATATATCGATTCATAGATAGACTGATATAAAGATACATAAAGTACATGCATGCATACATACATACATACATTCAGATATTTATACTTTACTGACAGACAAGTCTAAAATTTTACATCTATTTGTATAGCAGCTCCATTTGTGAAAAACTAAATGCATGAAATAAATTCAGTAGGCCTAATGTATCTACTTACTTGGATGAAGACAGTGAAGATGATAACTGCAATAGTGGCAGTCACAAAGAGTTTGTGTCTGCCGATTGCCTCTTTGGGTACTAAGAAGACGAGGGCAAAGCAAACAGCCCCTCTTAATCCCCCATAAGACAAACCAAACTGGTCCTCGTAGCTGAATGGGACTGTGCGGAAGGGGTTGATGATCTGTGTCAGCACCAACACACCTGTCCAGGTAGAGAGTCGTTCAGAAAATGACACCTGACAGGACCTCATACCACCCACATCCCTTTTGTAGACACTAATTGATGAAAGGATACTATCGAGTCAAAACCAATTGTCATCAGTTGATTTTTATGTCTTGATTTAGATCTAACCAAAATCTGGATTATCCAGAGCTGAGATTATTACATAGCTGCCAGCATACATTTGGTATCAATTTAGACAATTTCAAAGATTGAAACTGTTAATGAATTGAAATGTCTTTCATTCACTAGATTAATGAAGAGATTCATCTCTGACTAATCCTCAGGCTAATGGAATATGTCACACACATACCCAGGCCTCTCCAAATGAAAGCAAACAGTAGAGCGCCCAGGATGTAGCCCCAGTTCCACTCGTGGTCCGTGGTGATGGTCACCACTCCCAGGAAGAAGAAGATGAGGGTCTCAGAGATGGCTGCCAGCATCTTGATGACATGGCGTATGGTAGTGCAAGAGCGCTGGGACACATTCTCCTCCACGTAATAGCGCATGGTAACGGCACAGACCACAATCCTGTGGAACAGTAAAAATCTTAAAGAAATACTAAGCAAATACAAAGCTTTCATCCACCCCATAATGAGTCATTTGATCATCGAAGTGACTACAAAGCTGATAACAGCATACAATCTCGCCTAGTGTCCCTTTAACTACTACATTTAATCTACAATGTTAACATACATTTAATTTACATTTAATTTATATAGCACTCAAAGGTGCAGATACACGTTACATGACAGAGATAGCACAGAATACCTACACAAGAAGTTGAACGACATGACTAGACTTACGGGATGATACTAAGGTGGTCCAATTAGCTAGCAAAGACAAGTTTGAAGAGGTTTGTTTTCTTTGAAGGATGCTGTGATTGGTTGATGTGGTTGGGGGGTGGCATTCCAGAGCGAGGGTACAGGAGTGAGGATAAAGGCTATTGTGACATCATGAGTTCCTCATGTGTGTATATGTGTTGAATGTGTGTGTCTATTATGGACGTCCATTCTGTGAGAGGGTGTGTTTGTGTGTGTGCGTGTGTGTGTGGGTTACTGTCTCACTTACGCCGTGATACTGGAGATGCCGAAAAGCTCAGCCACCAGGTAGGCCAGATAGCTGTACATGAGCACGAAGAGGGGCTCGATCTCACGGACGTTGTAGGTCAATCGCGACGTGAACGCTGCCACGATCCCAAACAGGAAGCCAAAGAGCAGACCTCCCAGTCCCACTACAAGGAAACGAGCCACACCCAAAAAGACGTCCACTGACTCCACCACTGGCATGTCTGCCACAAAGATGAACATGTTGTACAGCACCTGATTGGCAGAGAGAGAGATAGGACTCAGTCATTTATTTGACAGAAACTTTTACATGTGCACCACAAACTTTTACGTGCGCACCACAAACTTTTACATGTGCACCACAAACTTTCAGGTGCGCTCCACAAACTTTTACATGTGCACCAGCACAAACATTTATGTGTGCACCACAAACTTTTAGGTGTGCCAAGAAACTTTTCGGTGTGCACCACAAACTTTCAGGTGCGCACCAGAAACTATCAAGTTATAGTTTTCACATCGCTTTGGAGGCTCCGTGCCTTAGTTTACTTCAGTAACAGAAATAGAAAATTACGGAATCCAGTCAGATGGCATCTGTGTTTCTCCGGGAGGGGGGGTGTGTGCTTTCTGGTTTCACTACACACAGCACTGAAACGGCAACTCCCTAAAAGGATCCAATTCAAATCCAATCAACATGACCAAACAGGAACAGGAAAGTTTTGCTGACAACCTTGCTACAAAACTAGATATAATTACCTGTACACAGTTATAAGTATTTATGACTGAATATAAGACTTTAAGGCGCATCAGTTTCCCTCCTGTCACACGTTAATGTCAGCACCACACGTGACTTGCTGTTAAATGGGAAGCAAAGCCTTACAATGTATGTAGTACTACTGAGATAACACTTAACTGTTTAAATGGCACCATGAAGTGAAACTGGGTCAACGTATACACTTCACACTTCATCACTGGGGTCAGGAAACACAGAAGTCACAGAAAGAAGGTTTGATGAGGATGGATTCTTCTAGCCTACAAATAATGCTGTCTCTTTCATGCTCTTTCGAACACACCAATACTCTCTTTAATAAACACACACACAATCACAGACACACACACAAACTTACACATACACAGACACAGACTCACCACAGTGACAGCATCACTGAAAAGGCCCTCTGCAAAAATGACAATGTAGACCTGCTCATTGACACTGATGTCCTGGAAGATGTTGATCACAGCCACTGGGTCCACAGCAGAGATTATAGATGCAAACAGTAAATTCTCATGCAGATTTATATCCTGCACACCAAACGCCTCGATCTGGCAGATGGCATACAGGGACAAGCCAATGCCAATGGAATTCCACAGAGAACCCACCACCGCGTACCACAGAACCGTTCCTGCGTTCTCAAAGAAGGGTCGCAAGGGCATGAAGTAACCGTTCTCCAGCACGATGGGGGGCAGCATGTACAGAAAGAAGATATTAGACTCCAACACGGCTGGGGGCTCCTCCTGTACGGAGTGCATGATTGCCCCCACAATCAGGCCAATGGTGATCAGCAGACATGACTCAGGGATCCAGATGGTGATCTTGTGGTACACATGAAAACCTGCAGAATACAATGGAAACAGCAAGAGCACAAAATCAGCGTTATTTCAAATCTTGGCTCAAACGCTCTAAATGTCAGTGTTATGCATAAATAGATAGATAGATAGATATATAGATAGATATTTAGACAGACAGGTAGTTGCACTGGCAGAATACATTAGGAACACATTACTTAAGAATAACACACACACATAAAACAAATCTGATGCTGTCACTGTGGTGGCGCAGGTGGTAGAGGTACCGTTCACCAACCAGAGGGTTGCAGGTTTGAGCCCCCTTCTGGCTGACCCCATCAAAGTGTCTGAACCCCAAACTGCTCCCGGTGGGCATGGCAGCCTCCGCCACCGGGTGTGTGAGTGCACCGGGTGTGTTAATGGGTGAATGTGAGGCATACAATGTAAAGCACTTTGAGTACTTGTAGGAGTAGAAAAGCGCTATATAAATGCAGTCCATTTACCATACCTCAGGTAGAACATTTGTTAATTAAGTATGACTTATTCTCACCGATTTTGGCAAATGACGCAAGTAAAATCCATAGTGTGATCTCAAATGGCAACTGAATACGTGGATAGTCCATGGTAAAAACAGGTAAATAAGTATTTTCCTCATCTGGGAACGGTTGTGGTTCTTCATTATTCACCGGCTCCTGTGGTTTAACTGGTGGAAGAAGCGTAGATGGACTGTCCTGGCCTGATGCAACTTCCGCATTTGACTCGCCAAGAGAAAATACTACTACATAAATTAATATGCAACGCACCAAACAGCTCCAGTTGTCCATTGTTACTACTTAATACAATACCTTCTCCTTATCATTGCTTAAATGTTTGTATTGTTAAAATAAACAAAACTTGTTTGAAAATAGAATTTAAGCATTATTAAACTTATATTTACAGGCCCAATCCATTTCTCTCCTGCTGCACTGATCACACTACTGTTGTTGTCAGTTGCAAATAATCAAGTGCTGTAGGCTTCTTCCAAGCACCCAACACAAGCACCCAAAGTTAAGTCTCGTTAGGTCATCTGACTAGGTCACCAAACATGCTTGACTACACTTGGATAAGTCAACTTGGATTGTCAGAGGTAAATTGAAGTATACCGGTTTGTCAAGGTTTTTTTTTTTCTCACAAGTCACGTCGAGCCTCAGCCATTGTATGACTTTGTCATCATGATATTTTTATTATCCCTTATGCCCACATCACTTCATTTAACAGCACATCAGCTCATTATAGTTTACAACTCTTTACACTTTACTTGTGTAGAGTTTCAACTCATTAACCCAAAGGCCACCATTCCGATGAAGACAGTAAACTGAAAAACATCACTGAATAATAAAAAAATATATACCAGTGAGATGAGTCTTTATTTAATGCATCACTGACACCACTTTCACAGACCACTTTAGACCTGTAGACCAAGAGCAATTGATATAACCTGGTTATAAAAATCTGTGCAATCAGCAATGATATACAACCTACTAGTGTTGTGCTACAGTATGTCCACATGATGGCAGTAGAACTTCTAAAATCTATGGACATCATTTCTTCACAGGATTCTAGGCCTGCACCATGATGCAACTAGATGTTAAGGCTTATGATATGGCTTGGCCACAAGTTTTGTGACGAGGTTTTTATAAAAGATGAGATATGCAATGATATTAAAAATACTGTAAGTTAAAAAATAGTCTAAAATTTTCAGAAAGTGTCAAACTTTCTTTTATTCTTTCAAATGTTCATAGTTTCTGTAACTGGATGTGTGTATGTCTTTGTGTCACAACATGGATGCTTCGAGGTGCCTTAATTTCCTAATGCATAGGAAAGTATCTCTCTCTCTATCTATCTATCTCTCTTTCTCTCTCCATCTAGCCTATCTATCTGTCTTTCTATCTAAACCTCAGAGCTTGGTACTACACTCTTGGCTACAAAATGGGAAATTATGAAGGCTACTGTAAACCACAGACCTAGTGATTTGTTAAGTCAGGAGAGATAAGCCTGTCATGATGTTGCCTAGCCTGATTAACAGCACACGGTGTGCGATGAAAGATGTAACATTAGGCCTACATTTTGAAAATACTTTCAAAACTAAGACCATTTTCGGTAGCATTTCTTTTTTTTTCCAGATACTGGCAAAGGTGGCCATATAAGGCTGGCGGTTTTGCTTCCTCCAGAATCTTCCAGTGATGAGATCCATGTGCTCAGTATTTCAATAAATAAATACATCAATAAATATAGTGGCAGACTCAGAAGTTAGAAAAAGAATTTAGGCTTAGGTGTTGAAAGCTTGCACACTTTCCTCAGATTGTCATGGATGCTTAGCCTACCTTAAATTACATTCATCCGATGCATCGCATGCTTGTGTTGAGCAGGTAGCAAGTGTGATCTGTTTGTTTATCTCTGATATTTAGTTTTATTTTGGCACGTGTTAGTTGATGCGAATTTGTTACACACGGGTGACCGTATGCTGTTATGATGCTTCCAGTTTTCGTCCCTGGAGATTCGCTTCACACACAGCGGGCACGTGCTGTTGCAGGCTCAACGTGCTGGAGTGGGAGGAGGATCCACCAGTGGCACTGCTACGTCACCGAAAGACAGGGCGAGTCTGTACTGCAGAGTCACACCAAGCGGCGGACTGAATTATGCCGCTACACAAGTGAAAGGTTGAAGAAGTATTTGGATACACAGAAATGGATTGACATCGTGCCTTGTTGATACGTAAGTATATTTCAGATAAACAGTGCAGAGTTCTCTTCCGAAAACGGCTTATTTGTTGTGTAACAACTGGTTAGTTATTTGTTGTTCAGCTTTGTTTACTGTAGTTAGCCTGAGCTTGCTTGCATGCGGTTCTGACTGACCACCACAAAGCAAAGTTAGCGTGTTCAAGTTTATAGCTTTATCCAGGCCTTCCACTTGATTGAATATTGTCATGGCCAAATAGTTGTAGGATTCGTGTCATCCAAATACCAGCCTCGTATCACTGTTTTTTTATCTTATAGTCATACGACAGGAGTAATTGAACTAAGTGTTAGATAACATATCTTCTTATGTAGGAGCTAAGATGTTTTTAGACTTGGTAACATTCGCTCAGGTTCACCCCTTAACTAGCTACTTTGGAGCAGGCTTCTGTATTGATGTTCCCGATAGCTATATACATGATGAAAGGTACGTATGTCGCAGTTTCTGTTTCAAGTAACGTTACACATCTCAAATGTGTTTAGCCTGTTCATCCCATTCTGTGATCATCTGTAACAGAAATTGAAATTCTCGTTGAAAGGATGAGTGGGGCTGTGAATGTGCATCCTCGGTAACACCTTGAATGTCCCACAGCAGCTGTTTTGTCCTAGAATATTCTATATCCAAAAATAGTTAACGTTAATGCATTGAAGGCAGGTTAAGGACAATCAGTATGCGCAATTGTCTGTTCAGTCCTACTCCAAATTAAGGCATAAAGTTGCAAGAATAGCCTAGTGCCTAATTGGGATTGTGACTGTTCTGGTTGAAATGAAAACAGACATCTTATTAATGCACTGAATTGCCTTTGCAACACACACAATCTGAAGAGGAAATGAGAAATCAGGCTAACCAGAAAAATTAACAGGTGCGAGGCCTGTCTCATTGGTGAAAACAAAGAAGTCACTGTCAGTAATCTGTAATTGTAATTGTAGCTGGATTGTAAAGTGACTGTTAATCTGTGTTAGTTTAACAGGGTAGCTTTTAACTACCCGTAAGAGCAAGCTATAGGTAGCTTTGATGTACTACCTACTTAGATAACAAGTAGTTCTTCTGAGCCAAAATGTAATAAGTATAATTTTTAGTCTTTTTCCCTTGATTCCGATAGGACAGAAGAGACTGACGGGGACTGACGTGGGTGGGGGAAACAGAGAATTACTTTGGGGGCAGACTCAAACCTGTGCTCCTGGGTTATGGGCACCTTAGCCCACTGTGCCAGGGTGTCCCCTAATAAGGCTTGTTTATGGAGAATGCACACGACTAGATCCACTCGAGTGCAAAACATGTTTACTCTGTCACGTGCCACAGTGACAAACGGCAGCGTCTGTTTACATGTAGACCATTTGTCTCCTGACTCACTGCTATCCTGCTCCTGTCAAAAATAAGAGTGACTATGCTCTGCTATGTATTCATTTATGATGCCCTAACAACCGGAAGCTGTATTTACGTTTCATTACATAACAGCTTTGACTAATTGATGGTGTCAGGGAAAATGGATGGATATC
This sequence comes from Tenualosa thibaudeaui, assembly GCA_027481765.1. Lineage (NCBI taxonomy): Eukaryota > Metazoa > Chordata > Actinopteri > Clupeiformes > Clupeidae > Tenualosa > Tenualosa thibaudeaui. Next base: position 2,382,982 of record JAIFZK010000226.1, on the reverse strand, counting down.
CTATCATGGACTACTCACTGAAGAGACATTGTGGCCCTGAGTTTTAACAGCAAGGAGGCCAGGAGCAACTAAGCCTAGAGAAAAGAAAACAACACAGTGTGCCTTCAAACGTGATGGACTGAAAAGCATCCATCCCCCAGTTACACTCCAGGCTGAATTATGAATCATGGTTGCATAACTGCTGTTGTCTCTCCTTTTGGTGGTTGCTGGATCCACTCTCTGGACTCATGAAATGAAAAGTTTAACTGGAGACCTTTTATGTAATTTATCATGTATAAATGTGTGCATGTGATTTCTAAATGATGCTTCTAAAAAATGCAGGTTCAAGCTAATGTTATGATTCAGTTGTATTTTGTTTGATGTATCATAGTTCATCATGCAACAGGTTCAGCGTTACCCTTTCATGATTGGGGTAGCCTAAAAAAACAATCAGGTTGTGGCAGCTGTGGCCAAAAGGACTTACAAAGGGTGGCCAATTCATTCCCTGACTGACAGGAAAAAAATGTTCACATCCAGCTAGGCACCTAACTTCTAAATGCTGCCCTGGTGCCACAGTACTGGCTGCCCACTGCTCTGGTTTAGTGTATGTTCACTGAACCTGTGTGTGTGTGTGTGTGTGTGTGTGTGTGTGTGTGTGTGTGTGTGTGTGTGTGTGTGTGTGTGTGTTACTGATGGGTTAAATGTAGGAATATCCCTCAGAGATCAATATCAGTATGAGAGATCAGTGTGGTATACAGCATGTGCTTGAGCTTGTAGTTAAATCCCTTGCAGTTGTGTCTAACAGAATGCTGGTATTGTTGTATTTGCTCTGTCCTACTAGGCTTGACATTGTCCTCTTGATGTAATACTCTCATGCTTTTTACTTATTGGGACTGTGCCTGGCCTGTCTTCTGCTCTGCTTCTGCACTTTTGTCTCCATTTTTCTTTCTGCAGAGAGACACCGTCTTAAAAAACTGCAACAGTGTCTGATCGATCGCCAGGGCAAATGTAGACCCGCGGACCACAACAGTGTGACCACAACAGTGCTGCAGCAGTTATGCTGCATCTGAATGAGAATGATTGGGGTCAGCATAGAAGGAAGACAAGAAACTAGGAGCCTAACCATGTTTTCTTGTTAGTTGCTTGTAGTCTTAATAAGGCTTGATGCTGGTTAACCAAAGCCCTATCACAATTTAGTGGTATTGAGGATCAGCGTAGGCCAGAGTTTAGCCTGGGCTAGATGAAGCTAGGATTAGCCTTAGCTATTTTAAGCAATTGGTTTTGCATGAGGAGCGTCTCTTTCTGAGTCATAGCACAGTGCACATGTGCTCAAAAAGAAGAAGCCTATGACCCTATTAGCAAACTTTTGGTATTTTGAGTTTTTAGTTGCTTGTGAGTTGAGTTGGTTTGAGTTAGTTTTTAGTTTTAGTTGGTTGAGACTCTTTCTCAGTCTAACCACTGTGTTTCAGTAAATGCCTTCTAATATCTATGAATAGGCTTTGCCATTCTTCAGTCAAGTAAGCAAAGCCTTAGGATTCAGTTTTGATATGTAGATGTTTATTGGGCTGATTAATTATGATGTGTGGCTCTTGGCAGTCTGAGGAGTTGTGTTGGTGTGCTTCCTCAAATAGAATATTGCTAGCAGTGTGGTATTTTTTGGGATGTGTGAAGTTCACTTTCTCTGCTTCAGTGTTCTGATTAATCGCTAATTATATTAGCATTTTAATTTGCCCTGCCAGACATTTCCCATGATAAAACATTTCAGATTGTCTGTGGCCATCCCAGATTTTTTGAGGAATTTTTTTTAAGCTATCTGTTCACTGAATGATGGCCTTGGTCTCCCACTGATTGTGGTGTTGACGTGTTCCCTCTGTGAAACTAGTCTTCTTCCTTGGAAGGTTTGAGAGAAATTCCATAGAATTTATGATGCTCATTGCTTTAACAAATATATCATGATAGCATTCTCACTTCCTCTTATGAGTTAAGCTGTGTTTTTGCCCTTGGTTTATCTAATATTATCTAATATTCCATAACACTTTTTGGTTTGTTTGTTTTCTTTCTGGGGATATCATAACTCAAAGAACATTCACCACATAAGACCTTTGCAAAGATTGTTGTTGTTGAAATTAGCTGCACAGATTGCTTTCTTGAAGACTGGCAAGAACCGTTGAGTCACTTCCTGTTTTCTTCCCTTTATAGGAAATGCAGCAAGGCTTCAAAGAGACTCTCCACCCTGTACTGGGTTAAACGTCTCAAGCGTGACAGTCAAGAACCCAGGTCACTTTGTGACACTTACAGAATGCTGTAGGTCATCTTGGGCTCCAAATTAACAAAGAGATCCCAAGAGATATCAGATCATCCACTGGTCACCGATTGGAACTTCCCTGGTATATCAATGCTGTTAATTCTTCATTTTAGGCAGAGTTAAATCTCTTTGCAGGTTGACATTTAATTGGATAGTGAATTGATTTCGGTGCAGCTGGAATTCTATAAAAGTAGGTTGCTGTTGCTAAGTGACTAGAAGGTTTGGTTAAAGTACGGTTACTGTATTTATATCTATGGCTATGCAATTTTTTTAGCTTAGGACCAAAGATTCTAGAGTGGATTGTAGCCCTCTAGAATCTTTGCTCAACACTGCTCTGTAGTGGGTAGATGCTCTTCCTGTGGAGCTGTTACTTGCTTAACTTTAGGTGAGAACGAAGAAATGTGACGAAAAACATGCAATTATGTTTCCTCTGTCTCCGAGTTTAGTAGAGGAAATGGGTGTGCACTCTGTACTGGTCCAACATGGAGGTGCATGGTGTGTCAGTCTGTGTCCATTAGAACAAGGCCTGCACAGTTGCACAGTGCCTAGGGGGGAAGGCGTGATGGTTGGCACTCATTTCCATATGAAAAGGTGGCATCTGCTGTCGCTTTCTAGGGAAATTATTTATGTCACAGCCATCCTATTGCAGATGCTGGTTTAACCTTTGTTTAAACATATTTGTGTTTTTGGTTATTAGCCATTGTTGTTGTACACAATGTATATAGACATAGTCTAAATAGCAGAAACACACACACACACTTACACACACATTTTCCCAGTGCTCTCAGGCTGCAATGACAATACCCTTGATTCTTGTTTGTTTATACTGACCATCAGTACATACCACGGCTTTAAACAGACACGCTCTCCAAATTGAAGCTTCAAAAAGAGGACTGGACAAGACATTTGAGGGCTGGGAAATAGGCAGCACTTGAAATCTCTGGAGGGAGAAGTTTGTCCCCAGACAGAGTCTGATGGAGACTTGCACAGTCTTATAGCCTTATCTTTATGATCTGCCCATATTGCAGACACCAAGGAAACGCTTCAATGTTGGGTCTGCTTATGTTGCATTGTGTGGCAATATGTTGCCTGTGTATGCAAGGTAAAAAAGTTGCTCTGCTACTAACCTTCGCCTGGCCGCAGTTGTTAGCAACCTAGTAGATAAGTGAGGGAAAAGCCATTGCAAAGAACCTGCCTGACTCAGTCAGGTGCAAAAACAGATACCAAGACAAAGCAAATTAGCAAGCAGGAATTAGCGCAAGCTACCCTGCTAATTGCAACCATACCATTATTACACCTCCAATGCTACAGCCTCTTCAGTGTGTTTTCGTGATGTGTTAATTATCTGATTAAGAGGTTATTTGTAATATAAGGTGGCAAAAATAGTCAAAAGCAACTGGTAGCACGCCTCATGTGGACTAATACCTGTTTATTTTGCCATATTGTTGTTCCTTCCAGTCACTTACTCCACTAGGGGAAAACAGCAGAAAATTGAGTCACCAAGTGTATGTTTGGTTACTCTATCAATGTGCAATGTGGGTCAATTTCTGGTTAGTGACATTACTGCTAGCAGCTCACTGTTAAAATTAGATATCAGAGTCCTCTACTCACTCTCTGATTTACGGAAATCAGGGCCACCTTGTGTATGGACTACTAGGCTAAGTATTTGGAGGGCCTTTTATGATAACTACTGTACATCTGAACATGTAGTGCCTATATATGCTGTAAATCTGAACATGTAGTGCATAGATATGCTGGTACTTATCTGCAAACATTTGAAAAAACAAAATTTGTCAATTTTTTTGACACAAAATTGCCATGTAGCTGAAATATAGCTATAACCTTTTGTATGCAGCCTGAGATACACTCTGACTTCAAACTATCAATCAATCAATCAGTCGCACAAAAGCATCGTTATGGTGCATCAGAACGGGTCAGTAGCCAAGACCTGTAGCTAACTGCAGAGTGTGACTTAACAGGCTGGAGATTTTCCAAAGGTAAAGTCATGTAGTCTCCTAATCAGTCATCACTGTCTGTAAGCTGTGTAGCAGCTTCGCTGAAGTGTTACACTGTTAGACTCGCTCAAGTGAAGCTGCACATAGGTGGAGAGAACAGAAAAGGCTGTGGGAGGCACACTGAAAACATGGAAAGCTGGAGGAGACTGGCGGTTGTTGTGAGTGTGGGTGTTGCGCGTTTGTTAAGCAAGTCAGTGTCAAATCTGAGGGTGCTGGATGCCATGGTTACGCTCCCTCCTTGAGCTGTGTGAAGTGTGTGGCCCGAGAAACTATGGGATGTCTCGAGTGAAGTTTCAGAGGTTACAGAGCTGCCTGTCCAAGGCTGAGACGGGACTCAGTTTGACCTTTTATGGTCAGGCAGAGGCTGTGGGCCCCTCGTCCTCTCTCTCATCCATGGAGAGTGTTTAGGACAAAATGACGACTTCAAACTAATACCACACATGCTCTCATACATATGCTTTCACACACATGTTCTCTATCTCTCTCTTTCTCACACACACATACACACACACTCACTAGGCACGCTTTGTTATTGCTAGAATTATTTATTTTTTTCCAAATTTTCAAATATTTTTTTTTGCCAAAGCAAGATTTATTATGCAATATTCTAATTAGATTAATAAATAAATCTTTAATCAGATTATCAGAATCAGACACTAGAATCTTTAATCAGTCTCTGATTGATGCTGTAGGTTTTTGTGATGTTGATATGAGGATAATGTGATTGTAACCGGCTGGCTTGCATTTATCTGATGATCAGACTGATCCCAGCATAACCCCAGACACGTGCTTGTAAGTTCTTTTCAGGCAGTGACTGAACAACCAACAAGGTCCTCGTTTCACGTATTACTCTTCATGCATGAAGGCTATCAAAGTGCATCTCCAAACAGAAGTGAAACTAGCTTGGGTGGATATGTATATAGTAAAGGAAGCTCTTGTCAAAACCTGCTGTGTGTCTCCTCACTAAAAGCATTTCATCAAATGTTACACCAGCTGGCACTGCCGTTCTGTTTGGTTACGGGCGCAGTACCCTTGTTGAGAGAAGGCAAGCCACCCAGAAAATTAGCGCAATTTGCACGGCAAGGAGTGTGAATATAGAGGAAAAAAAAAACTGTGTCAGCATCCCGTTGGGGTTTAGCAGGGAAGGCTAACCCTACCTCTGTGTTCCAGTTGGTGTGACTCTGAAATCTTTAGGGCCTCCTGCTTCTGCTCCTGCTTGGGCGAGGTCTAGCCTATATCTGGCATTTCTCATTGTTCTCCCAGCGAACGCTTCTGTCCACTGAGAACAGGGATCCGAGAAGGAGATGGAGGAGTTCCAGTTTAAAGTAATAGAACAGATGGAAATAGCTGTGTTCCCTTCTCCCTGTCTCCTCCTCAAGCGACGTCAACGCTGGATGCAATTGTTTGCTTTCATGGCAGGTAGCCTAACAACGTTTCAATGGATTTGCAGGTGTTGTTTTCTACTGTTTGATTTTCTTGTCAGTTGAAACCATGCTGGTGTATCTAGGGAAAAACCTCTACACTCTACAAAAAATTCCTTAATGTATCGTAATCAGATCTGCCCATCCCTTTTTTTGTAGAGAAATCACATTATGTCATCTTCTTTCAGAGTTTCCAGCTAAAGTGAGGTATTAGACTAGAGAACTCTTCACAGTTAGATATGGTCCACCCACTTCCCGTTATGCTGAAGAAAGTAGCTTTTGTGTTCATTTTACGTGCAGGGTTAATCCTCTAACACCTGGAGTACTCTGGGTGTTAAATTGCAGTCAGTAACATATACCTTAAACTGTTGTTATTACCTTAAGTTATGTTAGGTATGATTTGTTTTTCTTCTGTGCTTGCATGTATATCTGTCATGCTTGGATGCATGCATCCATCCATAAGGAGACCATAAGGAAACCTACGTGCTGTCATTCTGTCGTTACATAAATGTATTTTAAAAGAAAGTGTGCTCAACTCCAAAAAAGGTTAATACAGACTTTGGATGCGTGAAAACGGGTTGTTACACAGAGTTGTAAAAGCCGTACTCTCAAATATAAATCTTATGATTGTGATTTATTGGACAGGATGTCAAGACAAACATTTCGGCCTAAGCCATCTTCAGCACTGATGTTTATATTTGAGAGTGTGGCTTTTGCTAGTCTATTACATAAATGTATGTTATGGTTTTGCAAATGTAGATTTCCGGGTTTTCTCTGTCAATGACACCAACTAGACAGTCACCTTCTTATTAGTGGCCCAGGAGGTGAGTGAATACTGCTGTTTAGAGTAGCCTAATTTCCCTTATTTCTAAAGCAGCCAATCCCTTTCATCAGAACAGAATGTCTCACACACTTCTTGTGCCAAACGCACACTGTTCAAGCCCCCGCCCCCCACACATACACACACACACATTTATAGTCCCATCAGTGCTTTGAACTCTTATCAGGACACCCTCAATTTGCCCAGTCCAAAGTCACCACAGAAATTAGCAGTCGCAGGAGATCCTTGAGGACTCGTTGTGTCGTTTAATAACAATGTTTATGTCTTTTGGCAGCGTCACAACTTGTCCCAGAGTGACTCGAGTGCTACACTTGCTGTCCCAGACTGCCTGGAGGGGGCTGCTTGTCAGTTTGGCTTAGGCCTGCAGTTTTCCCCAATAGCCTCGTCCAGTCTACAACTGTCCTGACCATCACACTTCAGCTGACAGGCAAAAGGCTAACCGGATAAAAACACCCCTTATGATGATTTAACTGTGTGGTAAAACCTCCTGTCTTGAGTTGGGCTTGAAACAGATTGCAGAGCAGCTAATGGGGCAAGATGAGTGTGCCTCTGTCTCCCTTAGTCTCTGGTGTTCTGAAGCTGTTGCCTACCTATCTATCTGTCTATCTATCTATCTATAGATCTATGTCTGTCAACAGTGTTTACCCCACCCCCCTGTCTCAATCTATCTTTCTTTGCCTTTGTTCATTTTCTTCAAGTCTAATAATTGCTTTGGATATGCATGGCTTGGGTTAATGCTCATTTCTGCTGGGAGCCATTTCCAGCACATAGTCAGTCCTGCTGGCATTGTCCATTTTCCCTCTTTGAAGAGTCTCTCTCTGGAGCTCCGGGTAGTGTAAACCAGTGTATTAAACTCTCCACTCTCCACGAATCTGCCCACTCTCCAGTGAGTCACTCTAGCCTGGTGAGTGGCTTTGTAACATTTGGTTTCTTCTGACTGTGTGTGTGTGTGTGTGTGTGTGTGTGTGTGAGAGAGAGAGAGAGAGACAGTGAGAGAGAGGGAGAGTGAGCTTGTGTGGCACAGACACGTGCTTGTCTCTGCCCATGCAGAAAGCAATCTGCCAGGCGCACACTGGTCACAGTGCACCACACATGCTCACGCATAAAACACACACACACACGTGTGTCACGCATGCTCAGTGTGCCCGCCTCATCAATCTGTTGCTGTTGTGTTTACATGCGCTCTGTGTTTACATGCTAAAACAGGGTTTCTTGGGTAGCTTCACATGTTCTTTACTGCCCTTATTTCCTATTTCCTAGGCTAAAGTAATCAAAATGAAATGTTGTCTCCTTTGATTTTCTTTGCCTGTCTTCATCATCTGGAATAGAAATTATAAAATGAATAATTAAAAATACGGCTCAAATGCCTCTGGCAGTGAATCCATCTGCCGATATGTGTGTGTGTCAGAAGAATTGAACATTGAAATCCTCCATCTTTTCTTTTATGCCAGGGAGATACCCTTTTTTTTTCTTTTAAAGACTTTAAAGCTATGCGTATATTTGGTCTCTCATAGTGGCTCTGTGTGGATCTGGTATGTGTGTGTGTGTGTGTGTGTGTATGTGTGTGCATGTGCTCATGGTGTTTGCAAGCATACATGCTACTGTACTGCAAGATGAGGGAGAAGTATTGAGGTTTCAAAGGCATGTTTAGCAATCAGCTCAGCGTACACATGCTAGCTACCAGCGACTAAGCTCTGCAAAATTCACCTCTCAAGTTTGAGCAAGATCTCTTGGTACTCACCACAGCACACAAACTGGACATTGACAGGTTATTCCCCTACACAAATTCATCACACATTTTCTGATACTTTGTTTTGTAACAAAGTGAAGACTCTGCTCTTGTTTGTTAAGACAGATGTCCACAGACTGTGATGTGCCTCTGTCAGTCTCATTTCCACGCACACACACATATATGAACACAGATACACACACTTTCACTCATCTGGGGTTGTAGCACCTTTTTAGACATACTAGAGGCTAGAGGCTATAGGCTTGTGATGAGAGAGGCTTCTCTTATTTTGGAAGAGCAGCATGACATTTATTTCATCGGTCTATTCTGACTTTACCCCAGTTACTATAGATCTGTTCTACAACACCAGATGTGTGTGAGTGTTGTGTGTGTGTGTGTGTGTGTGTGAGAGAGAGAGACAGAAAGGGAGAAAGAGAGAGTAGGTAAGAGATTAGGCAAATCTAGTGTTTTAATACCAAAGCATGCTTTGAAACATCACATCAGGAGACTGTAAAGAGGAAGAAATAAGACCAAATACACTAACCTAATTTATCTCTAGTTATTTATTAGCCCCACATCCTCATCTGTAAAATTCATTGATTCTGGGTCATCTTAGTCAGATCAGGGAAGCTTAGTGCTTCTGACTTTGAGGTGTAGCTATACATGCTTAGTGCTTCTCACTTTGATGTATAGCTGTATATAGATATATTCTAAGGATTTGATGTTTGTTCAGTCAAAAACACAATAGTAAACATAACAAATAGCAACCATCAAATCCCAGATAATAACAAGCAACTATAAAATCTTTTATTTTATTCTTTAAAACTGAGACGACACTGCACTGTCCTCTTTGTAGACACGACTGCTCATTGATAGAGTCCAATCTAATTGAGTAAACTATAGGTAAATAACAGACACAAACCACCTGTGGGATACGAATGGCTAAAGGTTTGGGTTTATCCGTTACAGTGCTCCATGATGGTACTGCCCAAAATAGCCAAACTGGTTCAGACTGAAAAACTCCATTGGGGATTGGTGCTCATTTAGCGCTGTGTGTCACACAGACTCTCTGGCTCTCACTAAGATGGCTCTTGGATATAGCTGTGGATATGGAAACAAACCCAAGGAGCACCTCCTTCTCTTTCAGTTCACACCATTTACAGGTTAGGTGGAACAGGCCTTAGCCAATGCTAACACCAGGGGCCCCAAGGTTAAACAACGCTATGAAACAAGGCTAAGGAGCACCTGCTTTCCCTTTCAGTTCACACCATTTACAGTTTAGGTGGAACAGGCCTTAGCCAATGCTAACACCAGGAGCCCCAAGATTAGACAGTGCTATGAAATGGCCAATTTGTCTGTCAGGCTCAAGTTTTCTTTCAGTCTCACTTACGCTGCCTCTTGCTCTGTGCTCTCTCTGCATTCCCACAGCCTGGTTCGGAGGGAACCGTCTCACGCCTGCAAGGGGCAGCCACAGGCTCATTCACACACAGGAGGGTGTGTGAGTGTGTGTGTCCATCACCTGAGCCTCCTTAGCACTGAATCCCCTGAAGTGCCCGTCCAGCCAGGATGTCTGGCAGAGAAAGAGAAAGAGGCCAGCGGCCTCAGCGCCCGTGGTCGGTGTACAGGGCAAACACGTTTGATCTCTCCTCGGAGATGATGGGGCTCGCACTAGCAGGTAATATGCTAGCCTCAAACACATAAGGACCAAACAACAGCCCAGTAACATTGCTCCTGTAACATTGTTTTTAAATGTTTTATGCTTTATGTATCATCAGCTGTTGTCTCCTTTATCTCTTTTTGATTCTTGTCAAGCAACATTTTTTCTCTTTTCTGAAAACATCTTTTCTGTTCCTCTTGTTCTGAAAACCATCACCCACTGAAACAACCTTAAAAGTGAATTCATTGTTCCTAACTGTCTTATGGAGGATGTTATTGTAGAAACTGAATGGCACCTTGTTTTTGGGCTCATATTTTGTAGGAAATGGCTTGGACCCAGACGAACCTGTGTTGGAGTTCAGTCTTGGTGAGTCAATTTTATATGGTGTGGTGGTGGACAAATATATCATCTATGAATATATATATATATATATATATATATCTCATATCTATGAACATCCATACGCATGCCCATCTTCTGTGGGAGTTGTCAATGTAAGCACTGGCTCGTTGACCCAGGCCAAGGAACAGAGGAAGTTGGTGCAAGTTGGTTGGCCTGTTACTTTTTCTTCTTGTCACCATCCGAAGCCTGTGATGCTAACTTATATATACAGTCCTGTAGTCAAAGAAAAGAACATGCACACCATGCTGACGTAAAAGTATGCAAAAGTGCTTTCTGGATCAGTAGAAATCTCTGCAAAGCTTGTACAAATCGAAACATGCGGTCTCGAGGGGCCAGTGTAGGGAGGACACACTCTTATGCTGGAGTCTGCTCTCTGCGTTGTGTGTGATGCTGGAAGTTAGCCTGTCTCACAGGACTGTTGTGTTGCCATGCAGCAGTCAGCCTCACCTGCTGTGCCTCCAGGAAGAGATGGCAAACGATCACAGAGAGACAGCAACACAACAACAGCACAAGATGTGTCCGGGCTCCCTGTGGATGTGCATGGCAGTCTGCTAAACAGAGCCAGCAACGACTGCTTCTCTCCACGTGCAGCTGAGGAAGGAGACACGTGGGGGGTCTGGGCCTCTTTCACACTGATGTGTGTTAGGAAGCACTAGGGAACTGTTGAACGCTTTCGAAGTTGCTATTAATGACAAGAACACAGACGGGGGGAGTAAAATGGCAAATCCATACTGTATGCATGCATAGGACCTTAATCTGAAATTATGCTGCCTAGCACTAGCAACATCTTGGAGCAGTTAATAGGGGACAATGCAAGAATGTGTCTGCAGTTGAAATCTTGTGTTTGAGTATTCCAGTTTTGATTTGATTTGAGTATGGCCATTATTGAGTTCTTTACTTACATTACCTAGCATTACTCACAAATCTTCTTTGCCACAATTGGTTGGTTAAATGATGGTTGTGGTGAACACAATTTGCAGTGATTTGCAGTGCAGTGATTGCTGTTGTTTAATTTCAGAGTAATAAAGGTCTTCAACATGTTTCAAAATGTTTGTGTGTTTGTGTGTGTGTGTGTGTACATGTGTTATTGTGTGATAGCCTGCAGTGATCTCATTACGCCATCTCTGGACCGCAAGCCTAACACCTTTGTAGCCGTGAGCTGCACCACACCTCCTCAGGCCTTCTGGACCAAACACGCTCAGACAGAGATTATTGAGGTGAGCTCACTCAGTGATGATGAAGTCAGTGATGTTGGTGGAAATCCCATTTGGCTGTGTTTGTGTTTTTTGACCAAGACAACCTCCATCATATTTGAGCTGAGGACCAAACAAAACATGCCAGAGAGCATGCCAAAAAGTTACATCAACAATGGCTAACAGCTGTTAGCATGCTAACTTAGCCCACAGAGAAAAACTGTCTGGAGTATTAAAAATTATATACTGGTATGGTGACTTTCCTTAATTCATTGATATTCTGTTAGGACAGAGGCTGATAAATGTGTTACAAAGTAGGTTTTCAACAGGAATTTTTCCAAATTGAATGTCTTGGTGATGTTATTCTGTGACAGATTTCTGTATTTCCACTGGATAGTGATCTACTAAACTTCATAGTGCCAAAGCTCTTAGGGACATCTTGCCACTTGGCAGTTGGCAGTCATCTTGCCAATGCCTCCAGACAGCTATTTTGGGCAAAGTAAATCTGGCTTGTGTCTGTTTGAAGCAATAGGGAGAGAGTCATAGCTTGCAGGGTTTTCAAACACCCCTTAAACAGACCTGAATTGCTTGGAAGCACTGCTTAAATCTGATAGTAATGGTATAAGCAATGGTTGATAGTTAAAGACAGACATTTAGTTTTTATGGAGACGTCGGGTGTGCATCTGACCGCACAGTTGAAATACTATAAGCAAAATGTTCAGGTGAGACACAAAGATATTGAAGCAGTTCCTCTATGTAACATAAAGCAGGACTTCCATCCAGAAGCTGTCTAAGTTGTAGGAACTCCCCACTCATTTTTTCCCTTCTTGTGATTTGTCTTCTCCCCTCGGATGTATCTATTATGATCTAAGGGTTTTTATTGTCACATACATAAGGTGTAAGACATGTAGTGAAATGTGTTTCTGCCTGTCAGCCTATCCTGTGCGTAAATGAAACCAGGTTTCATGGCAGGGATGAAAGTGCAAGAAGTGTGGTTGGGGGGAACTATGGGGGGGGCGGTGGTGGTGCAGGTGGTAGAGATGCTGTAACAGCAACCTTAGCAACCAAAGGGTTCAAAGGTTCGAGCACCACTCTGTCTGACCCCATCGAAGTGTCCTTGAGCAAGATACTGAACCCCAAATTGCTCCCGGTGGCAGGTTGGCACCTTGCATGGCAGAGTCCGTCACCGGTGTGTGAAGGCTTGTGTATTAATGGGTTAATGTGAGGCATACTCTGTAAAGTGCTTTGAGTGCTCGTAGGAGTAGAAAAGCGCTATATATGTAGTTAAATTTCAATGTAGGTGGGGGGACAGAAAAGTGTGGAGAAGATGGGGCAGTGGCTCTGTGTCTGTGGTGGTTGTGGGTGGGAAGGTGGGTCGATGGGTGGTTGGGCATTCCACATATAGAATAAGGAAATAGTGGTGACGGCCAGGTGGCTGATTTGAAAAATGGCAGATATCTGTCATTCACATGACTGTTTTGTTTGACTGTTCTCAGGCTGATGTTTTCTCTGTGTCGTGTTGCGCAGGGCACCAGTAACCCCAACTTCTTGAGCAGTGTCGCCTTCTTCCAAGACTCCCACCTCAGTCAGCAGACGCAGGTCAAGCTGTCCGTGTATGACGTGAAGGACCGCTCTCAGGGCACGGTGAGAACATGGCATTAACGCCAGTGTTTATAACCAGTCTTTCATATTAGACAATTTGTTATGTTTAAAGCTATAATAATTTTTTAGGTTGATTTTATTGGAGTCTATGTGGCATATATCACTGTGCAGTTGCAAAAGTGGATATCAACACAGTGTTTGAGCCTCTGGGAGACTATGAAAGATGATGGGTTTTGAACATAGATGCACAAACTCAACTTTAGATGTCAAGAGAATCATTGCCTGAAACATTCTGCCTTCTACATTCTACACTCTACATTCAACAATCCCACTGCCTGAAATAGGAGCTGTTGACAGTGTTCATAGCTGTTGTGCTGGTTGTCAGTTTTCCTGCCTTCTCCTGCATGTCAGGACAGCATTGAGACTGTTCAATTAGTAACCTAATCTTCTGTCTCCTCCATGCCCTTGTCTCCCTTCTCTGGCCTAGATGTATTTATTGGGCTCAGCACTGTTTACTGTGAAAGAACTCCTCCAGGACAAGGAACACCGGTTAAACCTAACGCTAAGGTAAAACCACTGCTCATTTGTAAATCTCAGTCCGTAATGTGGTCATGTTTATCAAGTGTTTACTTAGTGATGAACATTCCCTTGATTCTCTACTCTGAGTTGTGAACTCTCTGTGAAGTTGTATTGTGGTGATTCAGTTTTGATTCAGACGACCTTTGCTCGTGTTAATTATGGGCTATGTGGGCATTGGCTGTGGCTGTTCCCAGATCTGCGGAGAATGAGCGCGTAGGCACCATCACTCTCGTGGCCTGGCAGATGGAGGAGAGACATGACCAAAGGACTCCTGTCTCACGGTTGCCAGACACCATAAATGGAAGGGTGAGCCTCCCTGTTGTCAAGGATATTATCATGGCCACAGTAGTCTCTGCTCCCAGCAGTTACCATTGAATTACAGTACTGTATGTTCACAGCTAATCAGGATCATCGTAGGCAAATCAGTCTGAGTTTTCTCCACAAAGCGTTAATTACTGTTCAGTACACCCAGTCCCTCTTCTGACATCACTCTCGACAATTACTGAAGTGTATTTTAGCTCAATTCTGAATTCAACACAGAGAGCTGTTCTTCCTGTGAGTTATGAGTCAGAGTCAAGTAAGGAGTAAACTTCTTCCAATGACGAGCCGGGATAAATCACTCTGTGCTCACGTCAGTTATTACCACAGGATTATGTTCACAGCTAGCCTGTATTATCATGGACAAATGATTCTGTCCTTTTGCCACCATGGGTCTCAATTACTGTGTACTCTCTCACTCCGTCTTTACTGTGTACTCTCTCACTCCGTCTTTACTGTGTACTCTCTCACTCCGTCTTTACTGTGTACTCTCTCACTCCGTCTTAACTGTGTACTCTGTCTTGACATCAATGCATTAGTGAAGTATGTTTTAGTTGGGTCAATAGCATGTTCATTGTGAAGAAGAAGAAAGAGAGAGGTGTTCAGTTATGACTGATGGAAAAAAAAGTAGAGACATAGTTCAGCGCAAAGAATGTAGTGATGTATTGTTTATTTGTGTTTCTGTTGCCATAGACGGTTCTTCCTGTAGACGAGAGCCTGACGGAATCTTTGGGAGTTCGATCCAAGTATGCGTCATTGTGCAAAGACACATTCCTGCGATCAGGTAAAGGATATTGGACACTTCTGGTGGGCCTTTCTTTTGGCGAAAGTGATGTTTGGGCCAGTGATGGTGTGGAAGTTAACAGTAATTAAAGCTCAACAGTCAAACAAACAGGCTGCCTTCAGTGGTCTCTCAAAAGTCTTGATCTGAAAGTACCCTACACTACACAGCCTGCTCCCTATCATAGAATTATACACTACATTGAAGCCACAGAGACAAACTATGCAAACTATTTCACCAGATTCAAAAATATTTAAAAGCTGCAAAGATTTGCTCTCTCCTTTCACCCAACAGTTTCCAAAAAATTATGTTCATAGCCCCATCTAGGTTCACCATAAATGGCCATCTCTCTCTCTGTCAGTTAAGCACTATAAATACCACCCACATCAGGGGAAGAAGAAATGCAACATTCAACAACATTCAATAACATTCAACAACATTCAGCAACATTCAGCATCATTCAGTATCATTCAATATCATTTAATATAATTCAGCATCATTCAACAACATTCAACAATTCTCAGGTCTTGCTTCAGTATTTGATCCTTGTGACATGTTTTTAGAACATCCTAGAACTAGGTTTCATGTCTAATGTTTAAGACACTCAAACCTAACTCCTGCTAAAGTAGTGGTCTTTACAATGCCTTTACAAGGTATCACCATGTATAAAATATGAATGATGCTAACATTGCATCAATATTCTATAAAGGCCTATATTTGCACTTTCATCTTAAAATACTGCATATTTCATGTTAGCAATATGCACTCTTAGTTAGTTTTTCATTATGCCGTGGCTTGAATGTTATCCTGTTTTGTAAGTCGCTTTGGATAAAAGCGTCTGCTAAATGAATAAGTGTAAATTTGGCGAGGTAATGTCTCCATGTTGCCATGCTCTTGTGATGTTTTGGGTTCAGCGTTTGGTGGCACGATGTCGCGCATGTACCGTTTTCCCACCATGGATGGCAACAACCTCCGCATCCTGGAGCAGATGGCTGAGAGCGTGCTGTCGCTCAATGTCCCGCGCCAGTTCGTCAAACTCCTGCTGGAGGAGGACACCGCCAGGTGAGAGTGTAGCATCCACCTGTGTGCACATGTGTGATGAGCCTTGCAAACGAGCTGACACACTCCCAGTCCTTGCTATCTTTAACATTTATGCTCCTGTTTTGAGTAAAAAAACGAGGGTTATGTATATAACCACAGTTCTATGAGTTTCGGATGATCGCCAAAGGCGGTGCTTTCAGCACATGGATGTCCATCACACGAATGTGCAGGTCAAGTAATAATAACAACAAAGTCTCTTTTATCTCTTGGCAAATCTTCTCGTGTACACTCCGAGTGACTGCCAAGCTCTGGCGGTCATCCGAAACTCATAGAACCGTGGTTATATACATAACCCTCGTTCTATTTCGTTTCTCCTGACCGCCAGAGGCAGTGCTTTCAGCACATGGATGACTAATACCAACAGTCATGAGGAGTGCCCACCCGTTCTCACTGCAGCTGTGACGGACCTGGAAGCACCGCTGTTGCCACGGGATTATGCAGAACCACATTAACCCGGTAAAACCTGGTGAAGGTGCAGCTGGACGCCCAGGAGGCCGCGCTGCATATGTCTAAAAGGGGGACGCCCTTCAGTGACGCCCACGAGGCTGCCACGCCCCGTGTAGAGTGAGCCCGCATGGGCTGAGGGGCTGGGGAGCCACTATGCCTGTAGGCATGTAGTATGGCCTCCACGATCCACTTGGATAGCCTCTGCTTGGAGAGTGCCAGACCCCTTCTTGGTCTTGTGTGGCAAACAGGGCGTCACTTCTGCGAAAATCCTCTGTGCGGGACACGTACACCCTGAGGGCGCGAACCGGGCACAAAAGTTCTGACCTCACCCCCTAAGTTGGCTTTAACGCCGCCAGGCTAAGAGGCTGATTGACAAACGTAGAAGAGAGGGTCTTCGGGAGGAAAGGAGGATTAGGCCACAGTGACCCCACTGTCGCTGGGGTGCCACTGCAGGCAGTCCCCACTGACTGACAGCGCGTGCAATTCCCTGGTGCGGCAGGGGGCAGCGCGTAGGCTCTTCCCCCTGCGTTAGGCACCAGTCGGAGAAGATTCTCCATCTGTTGGCATAGAGGGCATTGGTGGAAGGTGCCCGAGAGCTGTTAATGGTGTTGATCACTGCCGGCTCACAGAGCCCTAGCAGGGGGTCTGTCCCTTCAGCGGCCAAAGCCAGAGCTGCAGCCAGGCTGGATCCGGGTCCCAGATCTGGCCACACAGCTGTGACAGCAGGTCTGTCCTCACCAGCAGGCACCAGGGGTCTCCGTCTAGAAGCTGCAGCAACTTCGGAAACCACACTCTCCCTGGCCACCGAGGGGCGATCAGCAGCAGCTCGTGGTGGTCTACTGCGACCCTGTGTAGAGTTGGCACGATCAGTGGCAGAGGGGGGAATGCATACAGCCGTTGTCTCGGCCATGCATGTGCCAGCACGTCCTGGTCCAGGGGGCTGGGGCCGTGGAGGCTGAACCAGAGAGGGGAAGCTAAAAACTGCAGTGATAGCACCGCTAAACCGACCCGTAATAACAGCTTACCTCAAAAGTGAAGCGCCAAGGCCAATCTCCAGCGGCGAGGAACACTGCCCCCGGACAGCTAAGTCAGGTAGCTCCACTGAGCGAGGACACTCAGACAAGTGGAGCACTTACCAACGAAAAAAATTCCGAAATAAGAAATGTAACGACTAGTATGCAGTTTCTTGGGGGATGCGAGTGCACTGCCCCAACCCCAGGGGTAACGAAACTTTTTTGGTGCTAGTCCAATATTCCAACTTCCGTGCAAACTTGCAACCTGCAAAACGCGAGAAGATGAAAGGGATCATTTCCTGGGTTCACCGGTCTTTTGTGCCGGTCACGGGGTCACAGGGTGACCTACCCAGGTCACAAGTGACTTTGTTGTTATTATTACTCGACCTGCACGTTTGTGTGATGGACATCCATGTGCTGAAAGCACCGCCTTTGGCGGTGAGGAGAAGCGAAATAGAAATATATATATTTTAAATTTTGAGAATTTTTGAAAGTTTATTTATTGAAATGAACGTTTTTTATTTTTGTTCATAATGTGCTTTTATTTGTATGTCGCTTTGGATAAATACAATACAATACAATGAATAAATACAACAATACAATGCTAAGTAACCATCACCATAAATATAAACAAAGCATGCCAAAGGCTCGTTCACATTTGGGAAATTTAAATTTTCTGTACAATCATGAAAGTTATGTAATGGGAAAGAGCACTTTCACATATGTGAAATTTGGTTCCTCTACGATTGCGGAAGTTCTCCATTGACTGAATACTTTTTTCACAAATGTGAAATTTGAATCTTCTTTTCAATTCTGGATATTCTGCACAAGGTTTTACCTTCTTTGTGTGTCTCCTATAAACCACATAGATGAATTTCTGGATGAATCCCAAGGTTAATACATTTATTTTGCTAAATTGCTTCATCTATGAGGTTAATACATGAGTGAGGGCTATATACAGCATTGCATTTCTTTTTTCATTCCACTTAATCTCATCTGATTATTGTGATTAAGTAGGTAGTGTTTAGTAAACTGAGGTTAATACATGGGTGAGGCTAATACAAGGGTGAGGTCAATACATATTTTCCTTTTTTTAGTTTGACACTGACCTGAGGCTTATATTCGGTAAATTACTGTACTATATATTGTGTATGTAATGTGTGTGTCCTTAGAGTGTGTGAGCTTGAGGAACTAGGAGAGCTGTCACCCTGCTGGGAGAGCCTGAGAAAGCAGATTGTCACCCAGTATCAGAACATCATTCTGACCTACCAGGACACTCTCAACAACCTACACAACTACAAAGGTAGGAGGCTAATCACACTTGTGTTTGTGTGCGCACGTGTGTGTGTATGTGAGTAATATCTGTGGCAGTTTGCCTACAGCAGAGAACTAACGCTTCTCATAAGCAGGTTAGTGGACATCTAACCGGGGGGGGTTGTAGCTGGTATGGACCCAGTTCCAACCAGAAGGAGGCCTGTAGCTATTAGCCACAGGCTCTCCTTCATTTTACCATCACGTTAGAATCAAATAAGGTCACTCAAGGTCAGTCACATTTCACAGACAGACTTTTGTTTATGTCAGAAGATCTGTCAGAATTTCTGCTCCCACTATCCGTGTTTGGGGTCATTGGTTGTCAGATCGACATGACCAAGCTGGACCCAGCTGGAAACTGAAAATTTGCCTTTGCCGCTTCCCACTGAAAACGACGGGATCCTTCTGTCCACATCTTTGACTGTCTATGAGACCAGCTAATGAGCTCCCAGCTAATGTTTGCCGTCATGTACACATCACCACCACACACATCCTCTGTGATTTCTGTTTCAGGCCCCTCATTCAAGGCCAGCAACCTCAAAGCAGAGAGGAGACTGGAGTTTATGCCTACTAACCTCCATGTCCAGCGAATGAGAGTGCAGGATGAAGCTGGCTTTGGTAAGATCTCCCCTCCTTCTCTCTCTCTTTCTCTTAAACTCTCCTCCGTAGTCCCCTTCTCTCTTCACTCCTTCGCAAGTCATACTCTCAATCTATCTCTCACTCTCTCTCTCTCTTCCTGTCTCTCTTAAACTCTCTTCTGTAGTCCCCTTCTCTCTTCACTCCTTCCCAAGCCATACATTCTCTCTCTCTCTTTCTTTCTTTCTCTCTCTCTCTCTCTCTCTCTCTAACTGTCTCCCTCCCTTCTCTCTGTCTGTCACATTTTATTATATTCTTTCTCTTCCTTTATCTCTCCATCTCTGTGCCTGTGCTGGTAGCTTACATGGTGGCGTCCAGCCTCCTGACCTAGATGGGAGAGAGGATGGGGGGGGCCCCCTTGTGATTTATGCTTAACTCGTGCCACTCTGGGCTTCTTATTGCGGTTATATTAGGAGATGACGGGTAGGAGTATAAACAGGGTTTTAGGAGGGACCATCTCTCTGCCACACATATACACACACACGCACACACACACACACACACACACAGCTGGTAACATTGACCTGTACTTGTGTTTGTGTGTGTGTGTAGTTGGTTATCTTTAATGAGCTTAATGGGATGGTGTGTGTGCTCCAAATAGACAGAAATCTTTCATTGGGAGAGGATGGCATGTGTGATTGTGCTGGTTTTACACCAAGGCACCAATTCCCAGAGGAAGAGGAGATGTCGTAGTCTAACAACAGACGGTGATGCAGGGTGAAGTAGCAATGACTGAGTTTAATGGGGAAGTAAAACAGGAATGGCCTTGTTTTCAATGGTCCTCTCTTTCATTGTTTGTCTGAATGCAACAGCGACTATTAATTCTCTACCTCTACCCAGTTGGGTTGTTTTATTCTACCAGATGAAGTTACTGTTTGGTTCTCTTTCTTTCTTTTACACACACACATACACACACATACAAACACTTATGCTCACACACACACATATGCACTCACGGTACAGCATATTGCCAGTAGTCTAAACTGTATGTCTTTGCAACACTAACAATTAATCTGAAAACGAGGATAGAACCAGATTTAACCAACATTTGTGTGCGTGTGTGTGTGTGTGTGTGTGACACATTGCTGCAGGCTGAACGATTATATGTAGTCTTGTCTCCCTGACCCTGTAAAAAGTGAAAACAGTGTTTCTGGCAGAGAGCCACCAGGCTCTGAGCTCCATGTATGGGCTTCAGCTCCGTACTCTGCATTGTCCAAACTCCCCACAGGAAACAATGACCTATAATGGACTATTGACTGTGTGTGTGTGTGTGTGTGTGTGTGTATATGTGTGTGTTTATGTATTTTTGTGTGCATGTCGGAGAGAGTATTTGGTCTGGTGTGTTGAGGTGTAGTGTGTCTGTGTGTGTGTGTGTGTGTAATATCAAGTTGTTTATGATTTGTGGTGTGTGTGTGTGTGTCTCCTCATCTAAACTAGAACACCCTCTCTGCACCCTCTCCCCACAGACCACACATATGACGTGGTAACGATTGGTGCCCCTGCGGCCCACTGCCAGGGCTTCAAGAACAGCGGCCTGAGGAAACTCATCCAGAAGTTTGAGGAGGCCAAGAAAATGTAAGTGTGACTGAGAGCCTGCCTAAAATAGTGTGTGCACACCTGGCTAACCTCAGAGTACTGACCACAATACTATTTGAGCACTGTCAGTGCCTCTTTGGTCGATTCAACACCGGGCTAACCTCTGAGTACTTACTGCAATACCATCTGGCTGCTGCCGATGCCTCTTTAACCAATTCAACTCATTGAATCAAACACAAACAAGCCAGCCTTCGGACGAGTCAAACCAGCCAACCTTTGGCTGATTCAACTTGTTGAAACGACTGCAGACGAGCCAGCCTTTGGCCGATTCAAACAAGCCAATCTTTGACCAATTCAACTCATTGAATCAAACACAAACAAGCCAGCCTTCGGACGAGTCAAACCAGCCAACCTTTGGCTGATTCAACTTGTTGAAACGACTGCAGACGAGCCAGCCTTTGGCCGATTCAAACAAGCCAATCTTTGGCTGATTCAACTTGTTGAATCGACTGCAGACGAGCCAGCCTTTGGCCGATTCAAACAAGCCAACCTTTGGCTGATTCAATTTGTTGAATCGACTGCAGACGAGCCAGCCTTTGGCCGATTCAAACAAGCCAACCTTTGGCTGATTCAACTTGTTGAATCGACTGCAAATAAGCCAGCAGAGCTCTGGCGATATCAGCGGAGCATACTGCTTTAATGTGGGCCACAGACATCAACATCAATGGGCCTGACACTCAGACGTCCAACTGTAGACCCTACTGATGCATACTTTAACAGCTGATCCAGGATCAGCTCTTCATATGTCCTTTCAGCTGTAATTAAATGACATCCACTTCATGACTGCCTCCATGACTGGCCACAGATCCAGCTGTGGCCTAGAATGATATGCAGTACAGTATATCCATATGCTTGCTTATAGGCTATAGTTATATACCTACACTATGCATACATGCTGTACATAGGCCCCGTAGTTGTCACAGCTGCACACAGTTTGATGCTTTTAGTGTGACTGAAGTGCTTTAGCGTTTGTGGGATTGAAGCAGCTGTTGAGATACACACGAAGGGTTAGCTCAAGTCTTTGGAGCTGATCGAACCAAAAGCCAATGTGCATACATGTCGGTAGTGCTGTAGTGAACTTGTGAACAGAGTTTTCTTTGGAGTGCATATCTGTACAGACAGAAATGAAATGCTGTGCTGTGTCAATGATCCCACTCTCCCTGGTGTAAGGCTGCATGCAAGCTTACTGTATATTTGCCAAAGGAAGCGTGTAATCTTACAGTCTCACTCGGTTAGTGCCAGCTCTGTCAGCAGATATGCAGAAGCAATGCCAGTCAGCATTGTGGTATTGCATGTTTTCAGCATTTTAATTTTTTTTTTATTTCTTAATCCAAAGCTAATCATCATTTTAGCGTGGCTGTTGGATATATTTAGTGGCTTAAGTTGCATCTTATCTTTATGAAATGTTTATTCATTTAAGGTGATTTATTATTGTTGTTGTTGTTTTCTGGCTTTTGAAATGTTGATTTTTGTTTTCTGATCAGCATTTATGAAGAGGAATGGTGAGTTTTTTGTTTGTTTGTTTTTCTTTGGTTGTTTCATGAAAATGAGTGTTGTTATTCAACGTTTGATTCCACCTGTCACACATATTTATGTTGCCTGCTACATGTAAATGTCTGTATATACATGTATGTTTACATGTGGGCATTCATTCATGCTGTGCAGTTGAAGCACCTTTGCCGCATCGTTCTTGCCATCATATAAGGTCTCCCCACCCTGCACGCTTGTCTCTCGGTGTGTTTCCTTGTTTCTTCAGAAATGGGTCGGTTCTCTCACTCCCTGCAGTAACCACATGCGTTGTGGTTTTGATTTCAACCTTCTGGTTTTGTTTGCTGAAGGTCCTCGGGTAAAAGAGTGACTAGAAGCATTCAACCGGATATTGACTCCTGTTGTCTGTGTGTGTGTGAGTGTGTGTGTCAACCCTACATGTGTGTGCTAGTCCCAGAGCCAGTCACAGACACACACACACACACCCTCTCAAATGCATTCATTCACACAGTTTCATTTGGCACAAAAATATAAGTACTTTTGTAGAACATGTCATGACACGGGTGAGATGACAGATGGGTTATGTGTGAAAATGATGTTAGACGTGTGTGTGTGTGTGTGTGTGTGTGTGTGTGTGTATGTGTGGGTGGGGGGTGTTACATGCTAAAAGTGCAGTATGTCAGGTGTGTTTATGTGTGTGTGGGTTGGGGGGGGTTGTATGTGAAAATGTCTGCAGTATGTCAGACACATAGATGGAGGTGGTGGTGGTGTGGGGGGAGAGTTGAGGGGGCTCTACACAGTATGTGTGGAAATTAACCTCTTTCTGGCATCCCTCCTGTGCTTGTGTCCGTGGCGATCTCAATTAGGAGTTATCGCCTGTGCAGATTGACGGTGAAATGCCGATGCGGCCTGTTGCCATAGTGCTGTCATCCATCAGGGCTGAGTCTAGATCAGTGCCTACAGGCAGATAAGAGGAGACAAGGACAGAGGAGAGGAGTGGGCCAGGGAACTAGCTGGCCTAGGACCAGGATGGAGGAGTTTGCAAATGCTGTGTGACTGATATGTTGATTCTGTCTGGCTTTTGATTGTTTGTTTCTCTTTGCAACACACACACACACATGCATATACACACACAGTGACCAGAGTATGTGGAGTTTGCAAATGCAACCTGATATTCTATCTCTTTTCTCTGGTTCCACCTACGCACACACACACACACACACACGCATAGATACATGCACACATGCATACACACACACAGGGACCAGAGTATGTGGAGTTTGCAAATGCAGCCTGATATTCTATCTCTTTTCTCTGGTTCCACCTACACACACACACACACATACACATACACATACACGCATGCACACAAGCACACACACATACACATATACACACTATAGGGACCAGAGTATGAGCAGTTTGCACAATGCTGTGACTCCAAGTGATGCTATTTTGTCTGAGTTTGTTTCTGCACACACAGACACACACACATACATGTGGTCATGCAGGATATTGTTTCTTATGTACTTCAGCACTGCAGCTCTGAGTCAGGAGGTGACAAAATGAGTGCACTGTGTGCTGTATATACAGCTGTGCCCATGAGTCATGTTGCACTGGGCACAGGGGGGGCGATGGGTGTGGGTGGGGGGCTGCTGTTGATGTAAAACACTAAAAAACACTAAAGGGGGACTATGTAAACACAACACCCGCCCTCTCACACAAGTTATTGTTATCATGTTGCAACAAGCACAGGGTGCAGGCAGGGTCTCCTCACTCTTATTCACTGGGGGCTACCTGGAGGAAGGGGGGGGCTACCTGGAAAGGGGGCCAGGTCCTGGAGGAGGAGGGCGGGGGATACCTGGAGGAGAGAGGGGGTCCTGGAGGAGGAGGGCAGGGGGATACCTGGAGGAGAGAGGGGGTCCTGGAAGAGGAGGGCTGCTGTTGATGCACCAAACACCAAAGGGGGGTTATGTAAGCAATACGCCCGCACTCATATAGATTATTGCTCTGTTTCCACTGCGGCACTCCATCCAGCTCTGTCTTTGTGTGTATGTGTTTGTGTTTTGCGTGTGGGTGTGTGACTGACTGAGGAGAAAGAGAGAGAGAGAATGAGAATATATCAATCTGTTTGTGCTATGGAGAGCTACGGTGTGCTCCTAGAGGGAGAGAAGGAGAGAGTTTGTGTGTGGGTTTGTATACGTGAATGTCTTTGTGTGCGTGTGTGTGTGTGTGTGTGTGTGTGTGTGTGTGCATGAATTGTGTGTATATTACACCTTGGTGCACCACATCACAGGCCAGCACCCATTTGTGGTGCTCATAATTAATCCACCATGAGTGGTCATAGCAGTGTAGGAAAAGCCACGCTGAAAAGAATTACAATTCAGTTTAGCTCTGTACAAATATTAAGTAGTATGATCCTGCAGCTTTTTATTTGGTTGTAGTGTAGTTTGACAAATTGTGTTTTTAATCCAGACTACTTTTGAGGCTATGTATTAAAACCATGGGTCTGTTCAGACTTGATCTACATCAGCTTGATCTTTACTTCAGGACGTGCAGGAATGTGAATTTGGGTAAACTTGCATAACTTGAAATTGGTGTTAACATGAAAAAAATGGTGGTTCTTGGAATCAAGCCTCAAGCAAATGATATTGGATCAGACAGTCATACACCCATAGGTAAACTGCCATCGTCTGTTGGATGCCTTTTCATGACCATCAGTTATGGCACATAGGCACTGATTAGGGACAAAAATGTTTTCATAGCTATTTTTTGCACCTTGTGGATGCTGGCCTTGCTAGTCTGTGGTTTAGTAATTTTGTATGTACCATTCTTGGCTAGTGAGTGGTTGTGAATATGGGAATTAAAGGAGAAATCCAATGTGATTCAATCAATAGCCCTGTGGTTCAAGGTTACTGAATGCTGTCTTTTGGAAAAAGAAAGATAAAATTTGATACTGAACCGGCAGCTAACACTAACTAAATGGGGCACAGAAACTTACTTTCAGTTTCATTTTCCTATGCCCCGTTCAGTTAGCATTAGCTGCCAGTTCGCTATTTGGCCTATGTTGCATCAAATTTTCTTTCTTTTTCTTACAGACAGCACTCAGTGGCTTCAAACTACAGGGCTATTGATTGATTCACACTGAATTTCTCCTTTTAGCATTTAGCATTAGCGCTGAATCTCCTAACACCAGTTTTCTCTGTGGACCTCACGCAGCAGTGCACTGTCCAGCTCCCAGTCCATCGTCTACATCCCTCAGGACATAGTCCGTGCCAAAGAGATCATCGCTCACATCAACACACTCAAGACGCAGGTCAGCTACTACACCGAGCGCCTGTCCCGCGCTGCTAAGGAACGATCAGCCAACGGCCTGGAGAGAACACTCGCCATCCTGGCCGACAAGGTGAGCCCACCAGCCAAGCAGGCATGGGGCTAGTACAGTATGGATGAACATGTGGTGGTTGTCTGAGGTAGAAGAGTTAAAATACCCCGAAACGTTGCTGCTTCCTGTGAGATTACTGCCAGGATTACTGAAGGTTATTTTGTCCAGGTTCCAGAGATGATGTGACACATTTGAAGCATTTTAACTGTTTAAGGATATCATTGATATTTTGCCTTCTCTTGACAGAGGTGTCATTTTACATATGAGAGCATTTCAGCAGGTTAACCAGCAATTTTACAAACTTGGATACTTAAATCAGTGTTGGTACATTTTAAATGGATGGCTGATTTATTTGTTTATATGCCAGATTACATGGGGAAAAAATATTCTAAAGTCTTATGTGCTTGAAGAGATTGATTCTGATGTATAGGACATACTCTGGAGTTCCATTTAAATATAATATATAATTTTAAAGCTGGTGTTAATCCCCTACAGTGTCATTATGTAATGTCTCGAGTACTCTCTTGCTACATCTACCATCCCTTACAGCTATTCTTTTCTTGGTCATCATTTTAATTTGCCCTTTAGTACTCTCCTCTCAGTGGAGTATTGATCAAATTGTAAGAGCCGTATTGATTACGTTAGGGGATAACTGATGATTCTTCCTGTGCTCTGCACTTCATCCCCTGTATTAAACGGTGTCCTCTGGATCATCTCTGTGCTGAACAGAATAGCTAGTTTATGTCTCTGTATTCCTGTAGCCACCCTCTCTTTCTTGATAAAGACATGCATAGCATAGCTGTGCTACAGGGCTGGCTGTTTAAGAGAATGGTAACTCAAGATCCTTGATTTCTAACCAGGATGGAACATGATTATTAACCAAGATGAAGCGCCACTTTAGTCCATGCTGGTAATGTTGTTTGGTAATGTTGTTTGTTCCTCAGCCATAGCCTGGATATAGGGCTGGGGTTGTAATGAAAAGGGAAGCTAACAAATGGGCGTTATTCAGATAGGGCAAAGTTGAGCTACAGGGTTGGGTTTCTAATAGAGGGGAATGTTAAGTGTTAGGTGTTCCTCACACACCACAATAGCTGGGCTAACTGTTGAGTGGTGCACAGCTAGTCAACATGGCCGAATATTTACCCAGAGAATGGTGGTATCTGTTTGTGTGTATTCGTCAGACGCGACAGCTGGTAACGGTGTGTGACTGCAAGCTGCTGGCCTCGGCCATCCAGGCGCTGAACGCAGCACGACCGGAGTACATTGCCTCCAAGGTGTCGCCCTCTGCCGACGCAGAACAGGTAGTGCTGCGGAACGACCAGGACACTCTGCTGGCCAAGTGGAGCGGCAGCAACAGCCGGACCTCGCTGCATGCCGACTGGCACGAGGAGGAATGGGTAAAGAGGCTGGGGACGGGGGTTGGGGGACTGGGGATGAGGGACGGGGGACTGGGGATGGGGGACAGAGGACTGGGGATGGGGGACAGAGGACTGGGGATGGGGGACGGGGGACTGGGGATGGGGGACAGAGGACGGGGGATGAGGGACGGGGGACAGGGGATGGGGGACAGAGGACTGGGGATGAGGGACGGGGGACTGGGGATGAGAGACTGGGGATGAGGGACAGGGGATAAGGGACAGGGGATAAGGGACAGGGGATGGGGGACAGGGGATGGGGGACTAGGGATGAGGGACGGGGGACTGGGGATGAGGGACAGGGGACTGGGGATGAGGGACTGGGGATGAGGGACAGGGGATAAGGGACAGGGGATGGGGGACAGGGGACTAGGGATGAGGGACGGGGGACAGGGGACTGGGGATGAGGGACAGGGGACTGGGGATGAGGGACGGGGGATGGGGGACTGGGGATGAGGGACGGGGGATGGGGGATGGGGGATGGGGGATGGGGGATGGGGGACTGGGGATGAGGGACGGGGGACTGGGGATGGGGCCAGGGCCAGGAGGCCACCAGGCACAGAGCACAGGAGGAAAATAGCCAAAAGAGTTGTTTCACTGAATGTCTTCTGTTGAACTGCTTGTTTTTCTAAACCTAGAATTCTTATCTTAAGCATCATGGTGTATTTTTCATGTTCTATGGTGTGTGGATGTCACATTAAAGTAGATAAAGTAGAGTTTTGTGTGGTTTGTCTGATGTTTTTGTTCTCAGGAATTTTTGTTAGAGGTTTCTCTGTCACCCACTGAATCTGATGTCATGACATTTGAGGATGCAAACTGATGTTTCTTTGTGTGTATGTGTGTGTGTGTGTGTTCAGGAGAAAGTGTGGCTGAATGTAGATAAGAGTCTGGAGTGTATAATCCAGCGCGTGGACAAGCTCCTGCAGAAAGAGCGCCTGCACAGCGACAGCAGTGAGGACATGGCGCAGAGTGACCACCAGGGCGGCGCCACTCCTAAGAAAGGTAACGAGAAGACACAAGCCTTCTGGATAAACCCCGTCTCCACCAAGGACTCTACCTCCACATCATCACCACCCTCCAGCCAGCATGTGCAGCCGTCGTCACTTCCATCGCCATCACCTTCATCACCATCCTCATCCTCACTGCCTGCCCATCCTCTTGCATGCCAAGTGGCCTCTAATCGAAACTCTGCTAACTGTAGGTTTCTCCGCTGTCTATTCCTTTTCCTGTTTTTTATTTATCTGCATGTATTTATTTACAGCAGTTACATGGCAGAATGTTTGCAATGCATTTTGAATTGCATTGAGCTTGTTGTAGCAAAAATAATCCCTAGAGAAGCATCATCGTCTGGTGTGCCAACAAAAAAAATCCTATGACAACGCATAACATGTAGCATGTCCAGAATTTGGAGAAAGAAAGTTGAATGCAACAGTAGCACAACTTGTTGGATGCAAGTTTCTCTGCGTTCTCTCTGAGTTAGATTCATGTTGAGCTAATTCTTAGCTTCAGGTGCATGACCATAGGGAATGCAGGTAGATGTTAGTATTCTCTCTGTCTGATCACATCACTCTCTCTGTCTCTCTTTCTCCCCTTCGCACACTCTCTCTCATTCACTTTTTCTTTCTCTCTCTCTTTCTCTCTCTCTCTCTGTCTCTCTCTCTCTCTCGTTCACTTTTCTCTCTTTCTCTCTCTCTCTCTCTCATTCAGCACGTCTTTGGTGTGAGATGTTGAAGTGTCTGTATATGTGGTTTTGATCTGTCCTCTATTTGAACTCTGCCCTCTTATCTCCAGTCGTGCAGCTCATTCTCTCCATTTAGCTCTTTGCATGGAGTACATCAAGCATTTCAGATTTGCACATCACAGCCCTCCGTTGACCCGTGACATGACATCCTGTTTGCTCAGTAATATCATCAGAACATCAAATGAAGTTGTTTGAATTTGTCTCAGCATTAGACTGAATCGGTTAAACATGGAGTAACTACTCATCCTAATCATATTAGTACTATCATGAACTGTTGTTTGTTTGTTCCTCATGATGTTTATGTTTATGTTTGTTTGTTTGTTTGTGTGTTGACAATTAAGTGCAATGTGAATTTCACATTGTGGCTTAAGTCCACTCCTTAGCAGAGGGCTTTCCAGTGAATGAATGCAGCCATGCAGTCAGTTGACTGGGATGCAGTACAGCTCATCTAGTCTGTGCCTCCCATTCCAGCTCCTGCATCAGGCTCATTCTCATGGGTGGGATTCCAAGTAGATGGAAGTTGGTAAACCTGGTTTAAATGAAGCCAGAGGAAGTGGTGAACTTCTATTAGTTAATGTCAAACTCGGTTGTCTTAAATGTTCAATGTCTGTCTTGTTTAAGCATGGGATAGTAAGAAACGTACTTTCGATTCCTCGTATGTCTTGTACATGTGAAGAATTGACAATAAAGCTGACTTTGACGTTAAACCTGCTAATGGAAGAGCCTGGAGTCATCATTCTTTTAACTAAACAAAGCAAGCAGGCTACTCTGTTAGGAGGTTTACCAATTCCTCTAGGTTAACTTACCCTGGTTTATCACTTCAGCACCTATGTGGAATACCCTGCTAGACAGTAGCACCAGTGCTGTTAGCCTGCAAGGCAGAGCAAGCACAGAAACCATGTATCAGCTATGCATTTCCCTGTAGGGTGGACCGGGCTCTGTGTGGTATTGATTTTGGCTTAGAGGTTCTAGAGGTAGAGAGAGAGATTGTGTGTGATGGCTCTCACTGGTGCAGTATCACAAAGCACCAGGAGCTCATATGTCAAGGTCAGTGAGGATTGGCAAAAGGAGATCTGAAAAACGTTGTTCTCATGCCGAAATGAAGATTGTCACTACAGCCCTCTCAGGGATTGGCCAGTGTTAGCTGTCCATCTAAAAGCCAAAGGTGTTTGTTTACATGGGCCTAATACTATGTAGCTTAGAAAGGATACACAGGTTTGATGAAGCTCCAAACAGGCAATGTTGATTATAATCAGTCATAAAGTTATTGACTCTTCCATTTGTTATGAGTACATCCAAAAGCCAAAGATGCTTGCTTACTGATGGCTGGAAAAAGATGATCACGTTGATCAGGCTCGTGGAAGGCCATGCTTATAATTATTTATCCTAAAAGTATCTTTGTGATTTTTTTTATATTTAATATCTTCGTGAAAGCTGAATATTTGATTTTTTTCCTCTTTAGCAGGGATTTATATGTATGTAAACAGCTGATTATTACCACTCCTAACTGTGCTAAGCTAGTTGTGGTCAGTGTGTGAAATTACTGAGTGCAGTGTTGTTCTGCAAGCTATTTTAGTGTGATCTGGCCGAGCACTTTTTGCGTTCCAAGTGTCTCCCCCGTGTGAGCTACACCAGGCCCAGGCTAAGGCCAAAGCTGTGCTATTTGTGTTGCCATGTTATCTCTGTCGCTGTGTGTTAACCATGCATGATGCACCTCCACTCCTCTAGATGGCAGTCCAGCAGGCGAGGAGGCCTCCGCAGGTAAGAGTGCTTCACCCCCCTGCTTCTGTCTCTTTGCCCACAGTGCTTCTGCTAAATGTCCCACTGGCTCCATTCTTTGTCAGTCTTTGTATGTTGGTCGAGTAAATGAGACCATATAGAGCACATTAGATATTGTAGATGTAAGACATGATCTCTTCCTAAGACAGTACATCATTTGATGTTTGATAGATTTTTTTTGGGGGGGAAGCTGTTTGATCCTAAGAAGTATGTGTGTGTGTGTGTGTGTGTCTGTCTGTCTGTCTGTCTGTCTGTCTGTCTGTCTGTGTGCGTGCGTGCGTGCGTGTGCATGCGCACGCATGTGTTTGTGTATGCACCTATGTGTGTGTGTTTGTGTGTGTGTGTGTGTGTGTGTGTGTGTGTGTGTGTGTGTGTCAGGTGAGTGGAGTGAGGCTCTGTACCCACTGTTGACCACGCTGATGGAGTGTGTGGCCATGATGAGTGACAAGGCCAAGAAGTCCATGGTGTTCCTGCTGATGCAGGACAGCGCCCCCACCATCGCCCTGGACCTCAGCCTTCAGTACCGCAGGGATGTGGTCTTCTGCCAGACGGTACACTATGCCCACACACACACACACAGACACACGGACACACATACCACTGACCCTCTGCCACAGACATGCACAGATATATGCAAAGGAATCCACATACTGTGCATACACAAAAGTGTCTTATGGCCACTTAACATGTGACTAAAGATTTCTTTAAGGTTGCTTCCTACTTGATATGTAATCTCTCATGTGGTCACACACACATGAGATTTTAATGAAAACTGTGAAAGGCATCTGCTATCTAGTCTATAGTGAGCTGAGTACATCCCATTTAATGATGGGGAAATCCGATCTAATCCAGTCGTCTGTGTTTATGTCTCTGCAGCTCACGGCTCTGATCTGTGGGTTCATTATCAAGCTGAGGAACTGTCTCCGTGACGATGGGTTTCTCAGGCAGCTCTACACCATTGGCCTTCTGGCTCAGTTTGAGAGTCTCCTCAGCACCTATGGTGTGTGCTTGCTCTCTCTGTCTTACACACACACACACACACACACAGGTGCACACACACACACATACACATATAGGCACACGTATAGACACACATACACATACATAACAGTACACACACACACGCATATGTAACACTACACACACACATGCACACATACACACACACACATATAGACACACATACACATAAGCTGTGTTGTCTTGCACTCACCCAGACTCTAACCATCACCTTCCATCATGGACTGAGAGTCGATGACGTAGACACTGTACACATTCTAGAGCCCCAGTGTGTGTGTCCTAGGTGAGTGTGTAATCAGGTGTGTGTGTCTTAGGTGAGTATGTAACCAGGTGTGTGTGTCTTAGGTGAGTATGTAACCAGGTGTGTGTGTGTCTTAGGTGAGTATGTAACCAGGTGTGTGTGTGTCTTAGGTGAGTATGTAACCAGGTGTGTGTGTGTCTTAGGTGAGTGTGTAATCAGGTGTGTGTGTGTGTCTTAGGTGAGTATGTAACCAGGTGTGTGTGTGTGTCTTAGGTGAGTGTGTAATCAGGTGTGTGTGTCTTAGGTGAGTATGTAGCCAGGTGTGTGTGTCTTAGGTGAGTATGTAGCCAGGTGTGTGTCCTAGGCGAGTGTGTAGCCAGGTGTGTGTGTCTTAGGTGAGTGTGTAACCAGGTGTGTGATGCTGTTTTGTGTGTCTCAGGTGAGGAGCTCTCCATGCTGGAGGACATGAGCATCGGCGTCAACGACCTGCGGAACGTGACCTTCAAGGTCACACAGGCCAGCTCGGGCTCCGCCCCCGACATGCTGCCCGTCATCACCGGCAACCGTGACGGCTTCAACGTGCGCATCCCATTGCCGGGGACCCTGTTTGACGCATTGCCACGGGAAATCCAGAACGGGATGCTGCTGAGGGTCCAGCCGGTGCTCTTCAATGTCGGCATCAACGAGCAGCAGACGCTGGCAGAGAAGTGAGTATGGGCGAATTCTTGGAAGTTTGTGAACTTGAGAAAAAAATTGCCAAAGTCTTTGAAAGACACTGACGAAAGTCAAGAGGCCGAACCGTTTTGTGGTCACCCTGCTGCTAAAACATACAAAATCAAAAAATATATACTGTTAAAAGGGAAGTAGGAGTGAGATCCATCTTCTCCATACTTGAACATGTTGACATGTACCACCAACGGGAGAGAGTGGTGTTGGAGAAAATAAGACTTTGAAAGTACTTGAGAACACACATCAAGAGACAAGAGTCACTTGATGTATCAGTTTGTGGGAGAAAAAAAGTGTCATATAGTCAACCATCACTGTAGCACACACTCTACTGTTGGCCCTGTGAAATCTATGGAAAGACCTTTAATTTGATTGGAAGGTAGTGTGAGGTCCCTGTATTATAGAATGGACATGATCTGTAGCTCTACTGTTTTATCAATGGAAGGACTTTTGCAACTAGTAGTAGACATGGATATTTGAGTTATAGTTTATATAGTCATGTGCTGTCATGGAGATGAGCTCACGCTTACTGTAGCTTTGTGTGTTCAGGTTTGGAGACACGTCACTACAGGAGATCATCAACCTGGAGAGTTTGTCTCGTCTCAACTCCTACTATGAGCAGTTCAAAGAGGTCCTGCCTGACGACTGTGAGTCACATAGAGGTGGTTCACTGGGTGGAATCTCACCATCACTTCAGCAGCCAATCAGATCTGACTTTTTTTTTTTCTGCGAGTTTCTGCATTGGTCCTCACCGACACTCTGGTTCTGTAGGTTTGCCCCGGTCCCGGAGTCAGACGTGTCTCCCTGAGCTGCTGAGGTTCCTCGGGCAAAATGTGCACGCCAGGAAGAACAAGAACGTGGACATCCTGTGGCAGGCAGCAGAGGTAAGCAAGACTGAGGAAGCAAGACTGAGGAAGCAGGACTGTGTCAGTTCTCCTTTCAGTGTGGCAAGCTGTCAGGCCAGTACAAGAAAAATTTCACAGTATCAGTTTTTTTGTTCACAATTTTTGTTGTTTTATAATATAATATATTATAATATACAATTGCTTATCATCCTGTAAGGAAAGAAATGTATGTCATACATTTTAATTATCCTTCACCCTTCACAACATTCTCTGTTTTGGAAAAAAAAGTGTCTCATTTATTCTTCACATATCTATCCCTGGTTGCTAGCTACATATGAATGGGAATTTAATTGTTGGGATGTTGTATGTATGTAATTGTCATGGAAGCATAAAATTAGCTAAATCATCTACATTTCTCCCTCCACTTCCTTGCCTACCCCTCCTCACCTCTTCCTCACCCTCCATAAGATTTGCCGGAGGCTAAACGGCGTCCGCTTCACCAGCTGCAAGAGCGCTAAGGACCGCACGGCCATGTCGGTGACTCTGGAGCAGTGTCTGATCCTGCAGCACGAGCACGGCATGGCCCCACAGGTCTTCACGCAAGCCCTGGACTGCATGCGTAGGTAAGACCCTTCCAGCTCATACTCCTGCTGCAGATAAGTGTTGGAGAAAGTGCAAACTGCAGGGGGTCATCGGACATCTTGTAGACCGGGGCTGGGGGACCTATTTGACATCAAGGGCCACATCAGTTTTTATGACTTGTTTTGGGGACTGGACTTTTTTTGTCGCAGAGCTGAACACATATAGACACTTTTATAATGATCAAAATTGAATCATGGAAGTTCTGCTTAAGACTGCTTAATTAATTATTAGACTACATTACATGTAAAAACATCTCTAGCAAGAGCACCAATATTCAACAACAGTACACTTCTGTAATATATTACTTTCAATATGGAAGTCATAAAGTTTTCAATCTCAGTATCATATTCTGAATAAGTTTAAACATTACTAGTTCTAGTAATCACGTTTGCTTGTAATTTGTTAACATTTTACTTTAGGATTTTTTAGAAAAAAAAAAACTAAAATTGTTTGCCAGACGTTCCCATCCCTGTTATAGACTAACATACACACACATACACATACTATGTTGTAAAAGAAACTTTTCTAAGCTCTAAGTCACTGTTTTCTAAGAGATGTTTTTGGGAACACAGGCCCTTTGTGCCAATGAGAAATACTTTCATTACTAATAAGAAAACTTGTCTTGACTGACAAAAATGGGATTTGTACTGTAAGGGTCTACAGACTACTTTAGGTCTTGATGTTTGTCAGAAAGGATCTTGAAGTGGCGTAGTTGGATCGGCTACAGATGATTCTGATTTGTTTTTGCAGCTGATGGAGGTGTAGATTTGTGGGGTGCTCACAGTAGTTACATAACCTTATAGAACAAGGTTTTGAGAAGCTGCTTTTTTAAGGCTCTTTCTGTCGTTTCCTCCCTTCCTTGCTAACTTGACTGAACCAATCATTGACAGCTTTGAACTAAAATCCCCATTTACTTCATCAAAAGCATTGTTTAAGCCAACTGTAAGCAAAACTGCACAGTAGTAATGCAGTCAATCAGGTCAGTCAGGTTACTCAGGTGACACGTCACATTTCAGACGGAATTGAGCTACTTCCTCTTATCTCCTTGACAATGTAGTAAATATAGCAACAACCAGCAGGAAACCCTGAAACCTGCACTTGTCTTAGTTTCTGCTCAGTCCTCTGGAGTTAGCACTTCTTCCTTATGTATGTATGTATGTGTGTGTTCATGCTAGCTCAGTGTGTGTGTGTGTGTCCATGTGTCCATGCCGTGTGTGTCATTTGCGGTGTCCCCAGACTGCTGATGAATGCTTTTGCTTTTGCTCTTAGTCTTGATGTTTTTTTTTTTTAATCACACTCCATGATGCGGCTTCTCTCATGTGCTCCTCTCCAGCTCTCTCATGTCACTCTACACCCTTCTCACCCACACCTGCACCCACACCCGCACCCCCTTCCTCCCTTGGAGTCACCTCTCGCAGGGATGAAAGGACTAATACATACCAGTTCACCAGGCTATGGGGCTCAAGGTTGTTCTGGAGGGTGGGTTGGGTTGGGTTGGGGAGAGGCTCCTGTGTCAGGGGGAAACCAGTGTATTCTAGTCCAGTCTGGTGGGAACCTCCTCCACTGGATGCTCTACTGTGGACCCTCTCCTGATGCTATGCACTGAGGAGGATTTGCATTGTTCTGATAGCACATGTGCACACAGCTGTGATGTTCAGCACTGCGATTTCACGCGTAAACACACACAAACACATGCTCACACTCATATAGATAAGCACACACACAGACAAGCATAGCTATTAGCACACACTGATGAAGCTATGTTTATTCTGTGCTTTTACTCATACACAAACACACACACACACAAAGACGTTTGCAATGTTGTCTCGTGAATATATTGTAGCAGACTCTCTTCCCTTCCCTTCTCTACCCTACCTGGATGTCCCTGGAGTGCAGTCAGCATCACTGCTCCCATTCTGTCCTGTCTGGGCCAGAGAGCTCCTCCTCCACTAGGCTGTGTGTCTGTGTGTGTGTGTGTGTGTGTGTGTGTGTGTGTGTGTGTGTGTGAGCAGAGCTGAGAAGGGAAGGGAGGACAGAGGGCAGGATGTCCTAGCGGGTATGGAGTGGTCATCACCATCGCCTGCCTGTCTGGGTGTCCATGGAAGGCTGTCAGCACTTCTCCCCACCCTCACCCCCCACCCATGTCCTGTCCCTGCCTTGCCCCCTTGGCCCTGGGCTACCCAGCAGGGGCTTGTGTGCCTATTGCTGTGCTGTTGCATGCTGGGAAACCAAAGCGAGGCAAGCTTGCGCTGCATGTCCTGGCTGGAGCAATCCCCCCCCCTCCCGTGCCCCCCATCCTCTCTCTCTCTCTGTGTCAGTGGGTATGGGGTGCATGAAGCACCATATATAGCTGCTCTGTCGCACACACAAACTGCTGCTATTTAGTTGGGTTGTTTTCTTTCGATGACTAAGATGCAGACCACTCAATGTATTTTCCTTTGATTCTCTCTTTCTCTTCTTGTCTGTCATCTATGATGTTTTGTGTGTCGCTTGATATTTTGTTTGTTTTGTTGTCCTTTTTTACATTGATGACATGGCTTTTGTCTCCCCCTGTTGGCCATGATGATATTTTTTTTTTGTTTATATTTTTCATTGGTGGTTTTATTTGTTCGTGCTTTCTCCGTTTGTCTACTGTCTCCTCTGGCATATTTATGGTCACCATACTGGTGCAATTTGTTTCCCCCTCTACTCTTCTGAGAGCCTATCCATCCCTCCATCCCTGCCTCTCTCCCTCTGTGTGCATGTGTTCTCTCCATCTGTTTTCTATTCTGTGTTGTTCCACCAATCCCTCCTACCCTCCGTCTCTTTTTTTGTCCTGTGTCGCTTGCTATCCCATCTTCTCACTCTCACTCACTTTTTTTTTTCA
Source organism: Tenualosa thibaudeaui (assembly GCA_027481765.1). Classification (NCBI taxonomy): domain Eukaryota; kingdom Metazoa; phylum Chordata; class Actinopteri; order Clupeiformes; family Clupeidae; genus Tenualosa; species Tenualosa thibaudeaui. The sequence goes on along the minus strand of JAIFZK010000226.1, from coordinate 2,345,908 downwards.
TCCCTCCTTTTCCTATTCCCTTCCTCCCCTCTGTCCTCTTCTCCTCGGCTCTCCTGTGAATCTCCTCTCCTCTCCTCCTCTTTCCTCTTTCTCTCCTTTCTTTCTCCTAAATGCTTCTCTCCTCCCCTCTCCTCCCTTTCTCCCTTCTTCTTCCGCTATAATCCTCCTCTCCTCTCCTCCCCTCCCCTCTTCTCCTCCTCCCCTCCTACTCTCCCTTCCTCCTCTCCTCTCCTCTCTTCTCCTTTCCTCTCTCATCCTCCCCCCTCTACTCATCCTTCTCTCCCTTCCTCCTCCTCTGTGCTCCTCTTCTCCTCCTCTTTTCTCATCGGCTCCCTCGTCTTGCCTCGGCTCCCTTCTCTCCTTTCCTCCTCTCCTCTGCCCTCCTTCTCTCCTTTCCTCCCCTCCTCTGTCTTCCCTCCTCTCCTTCCTCCTCTACTCCCCTATGCACCTCCTCCTCCTCTCCTCCCCTTGGCTCCTCCTCCTCCTCTTGCTCCTACTCCGCAGCATTGGGACGAGGGAGGGGGTGACCCAGAAGAACCTGAGTGGCGTGCTGCCGGTGCGGGACCTCAGGCTGGACCCCACCCTCTTCTACTCGCTCCCCCTGCTGGCCCTCAGCCCCAACCTGCTCTTCGTCTGGCTCTTCCTCAGTGTGGCCTTTTTCCTGGCCAAACTACGCTACAGCTGAGGAGACTGCACTCTTTCCCCGTCTCTCTCTCTCTCTCTTCCTTCTGGCCAAACTACGCTACAGCTGAGGAGACTGCTCACTTTCCCCCTCTCTCTCTCTCTCTCTTCCTTCTGGCCAAACTACACAACAGCTGAGGAGACTGCTCTCTTTTCTCCTCATTCTTTCTCTCTCCTTCCCTCTCTCTCTCTCTTACTCTTCCTCCTCCTCCTAGCCTAACCCATGCTACAACTTACTCTCCTCTTGCCCTCCTTCTTTTTTCTCTCCTTCCCTCTCTCACTCTCACTTTCTCTGTCTCTGTATCTGCTCTTCCTAGTGTGAGTACACTTCCTACTCACCTTTCCCTCTCTCTCTGCCTCCTCACTCTCTCTCTCTCTCTCTGCCTCCTCACTCTCTCTCTCTCTCTCACTCTCCCGCTCTCCCTGCTCTGTCACTCAGAGACAAAAAAAACGGCAAAAGGTCAGACTATTCGCAGTCTCTCGAGCAGAGGTCACAGTCACCGTTTAGGTTCTAAATCAAACTCAGTCAGAGCCCCTCTCTGCCCCCGCTGGATGGCACAGACCGGTGCAGCACAGGACAGGGCTACTGCTAAAGGTCTATATGGCGCTCGCTGGCCTTCCTCTGCCTGCTCTCAGATCCATGAGATGGTTGCAGAATTCAACCGCAAGTTAATGCATTTGTACATTCATTTATAGAGAACCTATGGACATAAAAGAATATGCCTCTGGCTTCACTGGAAAAAATTATCACACATGACTGGACACATTTTAAATGATTATTTGTGGATATTATCTTATTGATATGCTTTCAGTTTTGTTTTTTTTCCCTGTGTTTTAATAATGGCTTTTAAGGGTTTGCCAGTGCATTTTTTCTGGCTGCAGGCTTTATAAAAGTACATATATATATCAGATTTGTTTGTTTTTATATTTCTACATTTATGTGTTTGTGATTTACTTATTTACTTGGTTACTTATTTATTTATGTATTTCTGCATTCATTCAGGTAGTGGATATTCTCTCGTTGCTTGCCTTTTGCCTTTTGTCTTCCACGTGTGTTCATGCTAGGAGGTGTAGTCAGGCGTCGAGTCGAGGCAGGCGCACGGAGCTTTAACAGTTTAACAGCTGCACATGATGCTGCCCCCGAACCAATGCAATGCTCATGTTCCCAATGGGGGCCTTTATTTTGACGTCTTCCTGCTTCTTCTTACACTTGACTCACCATGCACTTTGTAGGATTCTCAGCGGGGGTTTCTTGCCAGTTGTGGTAGGATTGCATAAGGTTGTAACATGCTTCAGGGGATTCTAATGGTACCGCAAAGGTATGATAACCGTATGTTGGATAGGTCATTATTTTTGTACTGAATTTATTGCTAAATATTACAATGTTTCTGTAACCCTGCTAAGTTTAGATTCAAGTATTGTCTGCTTATAATTCCGAAGTTGGCCATTCAGAGGACATGTAAAGGCTAGATTTACTTCCTTCATTTTGAAATATATATATATTATATAGTAGATATTTATTACTGTGCCAATATTATTGTGTCGCCCAGTGCCAGGTTAAAAAAAATCTTACATTAATATCTCTCTGTAAATAATTCCCCCACTGATGAACGCTTAGTTGTCCATGAACCAAAACAATTTTAGAGACATGTGGGGCAACATAACCAAATAGTGCCAAAGTTTCCCTCAGACTTAGGTGAACATCAACACCTAACCTGTAGCCACAGCAACAGCTATGTTGATACACTAGGAAATAACAATGGTGGAGGCCCATAAGACTTCATGTAAATGCTGCCATAACCTAATCAGAACCAGTATTTAACCTGACCAATCAATACCTAATAGATCTGTAATCTCTTAAGAAATGTTTCCCCCAAAACATGTTTACATAAGCTAGATATAGTATTCACCAATGCTTTGATTATTATAGTTGGCACTTTGAAACAGATCAAGAGTTAAGGATTGGGACGGTTCCCACATTTAAATGAGACTCGTTTGTTTTGCTGCATGGTGAAGATTTTGCAAAGGAATCTCTTGAGAATGAAATGCAAGATTTTGTACAGTGAGTCCTCTGGAATCACATTTTATATTCTAGAACATTAAAGTATATTTGTAATGCTAACTGTTTACATGATTAGGTCTGGACTATATGCAGTTCTCTCTCTTTCTATCCACTGTATTCTTTCTCTTCTTCAGTGAAATGTCCTCTCTTTTAGCTTTGAGTTGTGCTCTCCCTCTGATCAGGTTTAACATGGCCACGCGTGATTATAACTACCTCGGTTCCTCTGCATCGTAGTAGGGTTGGCCAGAAACAGAGCAGACATGCAAGCGTCCCAGTACTTTGGCTGGGTAGGCATTGGTGAGGTAAAGATCTGTCCTGTGTGGTGGGGTTTCCTAAAGTGAAGCATATATTGTAGTGTGAATTAAGTCAATGCAGCTGGACATAGTTTTCCCTGGTCGCTCACAAACCCACCAGTACCTTTTCCAATTTTACCGTCATTGTCCAACCCAGATATTAGCAATAGCACCTTGAGATGCTAAAGGCTAGGTCTCCCCTTTCTTTTCCAATGGCAACAGCCGAGACTTACCCTCCAGAGGCCTGGACAGGCACTGGTCACTTTGCTCCGAATACGACTTTGTTTGATTGATTTGAATTAATTTTGGTTTATAATATGGATGTGGATGTTTTTTACTTTTCCTATTAATTTCTTGGTCTATCATAGAAAATATTCTTACTTGTATTCAGAATTCAGATTCAGATTCAATTCAGAAATATGTTTGTTATTCTTGCTAAGCTGATAAGATATATATATATATATATATATATATATATATATATATATATATATTGTTGTGAAGTAAATAAGTATTATATAAGTATATTATATTTGCTAATGATAACAGTATTTTTTTCATGCATATCATTCATTGTCTCCTTAGGCCATATCTACTAATATGTTTGTCTGTACTGGGGTAAGGTTAAGGGGGATAACCACGCAAGGTGCAAGTATGCAGTCCTAGGATTTCTAGTTGATTTGGGAATGGGACACTTTAAAGCGCAATGTGAATATTTGCCCCTTGCTGTCCACCCCTGTGTTATAGTGCAATAAATGCCCAGGAGACACATGCTTATAAATACCAATATAATAGGCCTACTAAAAATGAGGTGATCAAATTGATTGGTGTGTCCTCTTCAGTTATTCAAACTTTAGACATGTTAAACTTGAGACTGGAGTTATGAGGCTTGTAAAAATGACCCATCAAGTAAGCTTCCCATGTCTAGTCACAAAAAAAATAGGTTTATTTATTTGTTTTATTATTATTATTATTATTATTTTTGAAGCCCTGTCCCCTACATTTACACTGCTCTCATGAAGGCTCCTGTCTGCTTTGGCTACCCGTTGTGTGTTAGTGTATGTGTGAGCGTGACCCCATGTTAGCATGCGCTCTCATGTCCATTTGATGCATTTGTTTACGTTATGATTTGAGTCACTTTTTTGTTGGTTTTCATCTTTAACGCTGCCCCTCTGTTGTCCTCTGTTTTTGTCTTTATTTCTGTTCTTTCTTCACTCGCTGTCATCCTCTCCTCTGTCCTCTCCTCCTCCTCTTCCTCCTCCTTCTCCTCTTGTCCCTGTAGCGAGGGTTGTCGGCGTGAGAACACGGTGAAGAACGTGGGATGTCGCAAGTATGCTTTTAACTCACTCCAACTCAAGGCCTTTCCCAGGCATTACAGACCTCCGGATGGGACATACGGGAAAGTGGACACATGATCTCACACACATACAGACACACACACACACACACAATTAAATTTTTTCCTCAAGCTAGTCATAATGTCACACAAGCTGCATATGCCCAGCAACATACTCATGCTCAAAAATAGCAATGAAAAAACATGTTTGTGTCATTTTAAGTGTTTATTGACACCATAAATCACTTCCTCACGGCTCCTTCTGTAACCACTGAAGTCCTGTGTGCAGTAATGAATAAGCATTCAAGAGGCATACTATCTATATATGCTGTGTGTACTTTATGAAATGGATCACCTTAAAGAGCTTGGAGTTACTTAGCACAGAGGGCTTCACATTTGAGACAAAAAACGATAAAAATCCATTTAGAAATGAGCCAGCTAGCCTGCTGATAATATAAGGTCTGCAAATCATAGCTAATGGAGCAGAATTGGGCTTTTATTTTGACACATAGAATCTGCCCTGAAAACTATGTTTGTAGGCACTTAAGATATTAGCAGGATAGCTTGCTCATTTCTGAGTGGATTTTTATACATTTTGTACCAAATAAAGGTATATGAAGCCCTCTAACAACAGTACTACTGTACAGGTTGAAAGCACCTGAGTTCTCTTTTTACAGTACTCTTCAGTACATACCGGTCAAACTATGGTACACTAAATATAATCCATGACTCAGAGAAGCAGGCTCATATGCATTCATGTTTTTATTGATTTAGAAATATATACTGTATGTGTACTAACTGAACAACAAAGTATACTGCCAAATACTAAAGGGAGGACCAGCGAGTCAGTAATGCAAATGTAGCATACTACTGTTAGCTACCTTTATGGAGTAAAGGGTAATATTAGTAACATCATGAGTTGTAAGACTTGTAAATGAGAATGTTATTAAAAAAAGGATGCTGACTATCTTAAAGGTTCTGCTGTATATGCAGTGCATTGTGCATAGTATTTGCTTGGCCAGTGTAACTTGCCATAGACACAGCTGAACACATCGGAAGGCAGACTGAAAACAACATAGTCAGTGTAATAGTGTCCATCGGTATAGTGTCCATAGGTACCTTAATTAAATCCATAGAATCCACGTGGGCCCATAGTATTCAGTAATTTACGAACTCCATAGAGTCCATGTAGGTCTAGTGTTTAGTTAATTATGGAAATGCAGACATATGATGCATAGCCTGGCATAGTTCTCAGATATCAGAAAAAAAAGCTTTTGTGACCATTGCTGTTTCCGATTTCCTGGTTCCTGAGTTTCTGCTAATACGCTTGTTCTGTCCCTCCAGCTGCTGACACCCACTCTTTTCTTCAGTTAATACAACAACAAGCTGTTATGATTTCTGAGGAGATTGTTTGTTTTTAAACTTCACAGGATACTGAATTAATATTTTGTCTCTGATTTTTGTACTAGATTCAGTAATAGTAAACCTTCCTGATACCTCTGCTTTCATATCTCTTACACTTTCTGACCTTTCACCCTTTCACCTGTCGCACACGTCCACCCCAACATGGCACTGTTATTTTTTAGCAGCGTGAGGCTTGTCTGTGCATTTTCAGTGCTTTAATATTTAAAGGTGCAATCCATTATCCCCACTCTCATTTTTGTCAAATTCAGCCAGTTGCGTCACGTTCCTCTTGCCATGTGTTCAGAGCTTGCACTCAAGACACCCTGGCGGTCTAGTCCATCACAAACTCCAGCCAATCAGCATGGTGCTTCAGGAGTATGGACCAGGTGGATGCTCATGTGATTGGCTCACTTAATCAAAACTGAAACTTGTCGATTGCACCTTTAAGTAAGCATTTTAATTTTCATTGAGAAAATAAGTGTCTTACCCGTGCTTAAACTCAAGCTTCACGTCACAGAGGGACCAACAGTTCCCCCAGCTGCTCATGTTCACCATGAACTGTGAAATGCAACAGCCTATATGATGTTACTGTGGTGCGTCCACCTGATATTATTTTTATGCATATAGATATCTTATTTTTGTCTTGAAATTCTTTGGTTTTCCATAGAGCATATTTTGCATTACAGTAATTGTTATCATTATAGTGGTGTATAATTTAAGACACTTGCTAAAACATATTTAGATTGGACAAGTATTTTTATTTATGTCTTTCTATTGCACTGAACCATATTGTGTGTTATACTCTCTTATGAACCTGTATAGGTCAGATTTCTGCTGTAAAAATGTATGCTTTCGACAATATGTGATTAAAAAGATAATATGATTAAATGGACAATGTGTAATTTATTATTTTATGACAGTGCTGATATTCAGGGGATCATAATTGACAGATAGCTGGCTACAACCTCCTTGAGCTTCCTCAAACCCTCTTTGAAAACATTAAGAGGGAGGGATATGTATCTTTACCATGGTTAATACAACAGACTGCTCTGTTTCAACTTTCACCCTGGACCTTGTCTGAGGGAGTTTTATGCAACCAGCACATTTGATTCTATATCACTCAGACTAAAAGCAAAAATAATTTTGCATTTGGATTTAATTTGGATTAAATCACATTGGATTTCTCCTTTAAGCCCACCTTCATACAGTGATAAATGTGGAGTTTATGTCCAAAAAAGATTCTAGCAAAATTTCAAGAAAGGTTGTCTTACACAGTTACACATTTTCCTTCGGGGGGTGAAGAGGTACAAGATATTATGTATTTTTGTAACCATTTAAACTACAACAGAAAGTGGACATTTAATGGGTGTAGATAATGAGCACGTGCATCATGACTTCTGTTTGCTGTTCCTGGAGCCATGGGTGACAAATCTTTAGTGTGTGAGGATATGGCTTTGACTGAGCCCTACACCAGAGACGCATGATGAGGCAAAAACTGAACAGAATCACATTCATTAGACCTTTGGGTATAGACTAACAGGCTAGAACGCAAACAGTAACAAGGATCATTGGTAGCGTATTGTCCAGTCTTGATTTAAACGTTGTGCTAATAAAGACGAATGTTTTGAGTTTGCCAAAATGTCTGTAATAACAAAGGTCCTTTCAGCCTTACACTTACTGTGTAACAGTAAAAAGAGTCTGATAAAACAAAGAAAACCACATTAGTTCAGTATTGGATATGATGGGTAATAGGTAATAGATCAGTCACTTGGGTCTGATACATTTTATTCTTTATGTGATAAGATGGAATTTCCAACTGAGAACTGCTGTTGTTATTTACCAGAGAGTGACATTTTCAGTGTCTCCAGCTAAATTGCCAAATTGTCTGTAATAACAAAGGTCCTTTCGGCCTACCAACCTGCGCAGTCATCTGTGCCTGCAGCAGCACCAGTACTGCATATCCCAGTATGCACCTCGATGTTTCTTCCGGATGTTGCTACGTGTTCAGTTTGAAGCAGGAAGATCTAATTTGATATTGGCGAAGCTTGTAGCAGGGGAGCTAACGTTATTAAAACTGCTGTCGGAGGGACTCCTGGTCTTGCAGGTTGGTTGTTTGGCTTATTGGTCTAATATTAAATCTTTACATCATCATCACATTGCCATTGCTTTGGAGTTTTGTTTTAATGACTACGCCAATTTAGCTGTGTTGTTTATGAGAGAAAAATGACTTGGCAGGGAGCTGCCATTGCTAACGTTAACTTGCCTAACTAGCAATAGCCATAGTTAATGTCTGCAGAAAATTGGATGAATTTGGACGTTGACATTATAGTTATAGTCTCGACAGTGACATGCCGTTGAATCTGTGTTTACGTTCAGTATCCATCTAAAGTTAGTATTACATCGCTGCTGAGCTTTTGACTATTAACGTTCATCTCACTTGAAGTACTTGGTTGTTGGATATTGAAACTCAGGCTGTTGACGTAGGCTAACTTTAGACAGGTTCTCTACTTTCATGTCCGGATTTTTTTCCCTCTCACACAGACCAAATTATTGCCTGACCATCAATTTAACATTACTGTATGGAAAGCAGTCGACCGTTTACTATATTATAACGCAAAAATAAAAATTGAACTATGAACTTGTAAGCCACCACTTTGTGACACAACTAAGTATCCGAAATTTCCACGAGCCACCCTTTGTCAACACTGTTTACAGTGTCTTTTGTTGTGATCGTTTTTTATTGACACAATTTATATGCCATTCAGTCTTGTAACTAACATTTGTATAGAAAGATGCAATGGGAATAAGCTGCTGTCACCAGCAAGGTAGTCGTTTGTTACTGTAACTGTAATACTGAACACTTATGTTTGGTTGTCTGACCTTATTGAATTAGCCTAGCTAGATCACTTCAAACTTGGCACGTAGAACTGAAAAAGTATATTTTAAGGTGTGAGGCCCATTGAATACTGATGTACCTCATTTTGACATGTCGCTGTCATCCAACCTCCAGCAATATGTTGCCGACCACCTCCTACCCCCCGCAGAGCCATGGCAACGGGAGCCTAAGCTCCCGAGACGCTGCACGGCACACGGCAGGAGCCAAACGCTACAAGTACCTGCGGAGGCTTCTTCACTTCCGGCAGATGGACTTTGAGTTCGCCATGTGGCAGATGCTCTACCTGTTTACCTCGCCACAGAGGGTGTACCGCAACTTCCACTACCGCAAGCAGACCAAAGACCAGTGGGCACGTGACGACCCCGCTTTCCTGGTCCTTCTCAGCATCTGGCTTTGTGGTCAGTCGCTTCACTAGTCACATGGTTGTTATGACCCTAGGGCTTGTTAGGGATAACCTGCATGGTATGCCTGGTATCTCCATGGTATGGAACTTTGGCTACAGTTACTGTTTACCCCAGTGGTTGAAAAGACCCTAAAAAAACAAGTGCAAAACCTGTGAAGGTAGTAGGGATGTGAATTTGTGTGAATGTTTGTTTTAGTGAAGAAAGTCAGAGTAATTTTTCAGTGTGCGTTATGTGATTGCGACAATTAATAACTCAGTGGTTCATTTGAAACTGGCTGCTGTCTAAGTCTCCCGTTGTGATTTTTTCTGCTCCTGTCCTGCAGTGTCCACTGTGGGTTTCGGACTGGTTCTGGACATGGGCTTTGTTGAAACCCTGAAGCTTCTTCTGTGGGTCGTGTTCATCGACTGCATCGGCGTGGGGCTGCTCATCTCCACCTTGATGTGGTGAGTCCACTACGATCAGTGTATGCGGCTCCAGCTTTACACAGTAGGAGGAAACTGTACAAATGAGAGAGGATGTCAATGAAGTATCACTTACTGTGTAACACAGTAAAAAGAGTCTGATAAAACAAAGAAAACCACTCGTAAAAGCAGACTGTCCCAAATTAGTTCAGTATTGGATATGATGGATAATAGGTAATAGATCAGTCACTTGGGTCTGATACATTTTATTCTTTGTGTGATAAGATGGAATTTCCAACTGAGAACTGCTGTTGTTATTTACCAGAGAGTGACATTTTCAGTGACTCTAGCTAAAAAGCTGTGTCAGAAAACCTTGTCCTCTGTAGTAACAGCACAATAAAGTATTGAGTGTATCTGTGTCCGCTCCTCCAGGGTGGTCACCAATAAGTACCTGATGAAGCATCCCAGTAAGGACTATGATGTGGAGTGGGGCTACGCCTTTGATGTCCACCTCAATGCCTTTTACCCTCTGCTCATCATCCTGCACTTCCTGCAGCTTTTCTTCATCAATCGTGAGTACAGAGCTGCCGTAGTTACCATAGTTACCATAGTTACAGATGAACCATTAGAAACAGTAAGGTGAAATTAAATGGCCCTAAATGTGCTTTTTCTTGTTTTTTTCTCCCTTCAGATCTTGTAGTCATCAATTCAGACTGGTTTGTGGGTTACTTTGTGGGAAACACCTTGTGGCTGATTGCCATTGGATACTACATCTATATCACATTTCTTGGATACAGTGGTAAGTTGATGTCATGAATTAGCTTCACTGGTAACGCTTTACTTATTCAGCCATTGTACTCTTACTGTATGTAGGCTACAGATCCTTTCCTTTCTTCATGAACGTGCTTCTTCTCTGAACTGCTGTAATGATGCCTATAGAGCAGGGATGCATTTCCTAAAACTATAGTTAGCTAACCAGTTAGCACTTAGCTAACCAGTTAGCAGCTTAGTTGGTTGACAGTGGGCAACTGAGTTGCAACTGCTAACTTGCTAACTTGGTTAGAAGCTATAGCTTTGGGATATGGACCTTAGACTGGTATGTCAGTAAGTGTACCATTAAAAGATTCTCACAGGCCCGTAGGGTCATACTATATTCAGGTCAGGAAATAAAAGAATTGGTCATTGGTCAGAGGAATTGTTTCAAGTCTCCCTGATGGGATGTGTGTGTGTGTGTTTGTATGCAGCACTGCCATTTCTGAAGAACACCGTAGTGCTCCTGTACCCCTTTGCTCTGCTTGGAGTCCTCTACGTCCTCTCCATCTGTTTAGGGTGGAACTTCACAAAGGGGCTCTGCTGGTTCTACAAGTACAGGGTGCAGTAGGAGGCCCTGGGCCCTTGGACTGCCTCAAGGCAAGCCCAGCCAGGCCAATTAAAGACTTTCTGGGGACATTGTGTGTGGAAAGACCTGCTTTTGCTCATTTTCTTTTGAGAGGGCCTGTGTGTGCAGTGTTTTGTATATCATGTAAATACTACTGTGCTTGTAGATAAAAAGGTGAAAAAGTGATTGTGGATTGTTTGAGAATGTGTTTTCCTTTTGTTTTTGTTTTTTTACTTTTCAATTTGACACTTCTGCTTGATGAAAACAAGGAGCAGAAAACCAATGGTTGACTTGCGTTTGGTGACATGCGTATGATAAGGACTTATGATAAGTATTTCCTCAGACTGTACATTCCCAGTTGTCTATCACAGCGCCTTCAATAAAAGAGTTTTTCTTTTTTTTTTTTCTTTTTTTTTTTTACAGTTGACTGACTTGGCCTATGATTGAAAACTAAACTTGCGGTTGGTTAAGCAAACGTCTGTATTCAGTGAAATTACAAAATGTCAACAGGCAAAGTTGACTCTGTTCCTGCTACTGTTTCCTGTGCTTCACATTGTGAGGAATTACGCAGCAGACCTTCAAATGATGAGCTTACGTATCCAGCACCAGAAGAGGGTGATTTGTGATACTGTAATGGATGCTGCATTTAATCCATTGGTTCTCAAACTGGGTTCTGGAGACCCCCAAGGGTTTTTTTCACATTGTGAAAGTATAAACTTGTCTTCTGGGGAAAAAAATACTAGAGATCAGTAGAGAACCCAATCATATTGTGCCCATTAGTCCCAACAGCATAACATTAGTGACAAATTAGCCTACATGATGCATTACATCAATCTGTTAAAACACTTTTCTTAGGCATTGATGTTAACTGAAAAATGAATATTAGTTATTACTTATGTGAAAACACTGTATTGTTTAACATGGGCCTAGATTTGACAAAACTAATTCAATCCTTTTAAAACTTCTCCTGCACTGTCAAGTTTTGCCAAATGCAACAATATGCATATTTGAAACTAGTGTGGTATTAGCAAAATATGCTTTTGGAGAAAGAGTTCAAAATCATCTGAAAGAATAAATGGCTATAATATATGGTTAAATTTTAGTTGCAATTATGAGAGGTCCTTGGAAAAAAAATTTGCTCCATGAAGGGTCCCTGGCCCAATAATGTTTGAGAACCTCTGATTTAACCACAGCGTGCAGAACAGTTTCATGCTGTTATGCAACACTGACATACTGACAACTATAACTGTAATTGTTGTATAAAGTTGGAGTAGGTGGTTGTAATTTGCTCATTCATGGCCTGTAAAAGGTAACTATTACTGAGAAAACCTCTTATTTTGCTAGTTGGCTCTGTGTCAAGGCTCTTTGTGACACATTTCTCTGTCAGTAAAAACTACTGATATTGCAAGTATGTTGTGAATGCAAGGGCCTCCAGCGATTTAGAAAGGCATTGTTTATTCTTGTGTGAAGAGAAAAGTGGATCCAGTTCAGAGATATTGATCACTGGTTCATGGAAGTAATAAGACTACATAAGTGTGTGTGTGTATATATATATATATATATATATATATATATAGCAATAGAGTAGACACAGTCACAGAGCTGCTCGCTTAGGGTGCTGACGATGCTGTCAGTCCAAGCTTTTGTCATTCCACGCTAAAGACTTCCTCTTGGCAAGTTCCATCCAAGATGGCTGACTCCTGGCAGACTGCTGTAGGGACGGTGAAGACGATGACATCTGTGACCCGAAACTACCAGATGATCCTTGTGCTGTAACAACAGGACACAAAGAAATTCTTTCCATAGGTTGTATAGTTTGGATTGTAGATTGTAATCCTTTGTAGTCCCTGCCACAGTGTTAATCATTAGCTAATAACATCTGTTTGTGTAGGCTAGGGTATATAATACTTGTCTAATCATTGATCATGTATCAGTGCTATGTCTACGTCTTCAAGGGACAAAACTGCACCTGATTTGAAACTGTTCTTGGCCTGGTGATCACATAGAGTCCCATCGTTCATTCTGCTGCTGAGAGTGTCTTTCTGCAGAGAAGACAGAGAGGGGCGCTGTAGACTATTTACACACAAACAGACTGCTGTTGGAAGACAGTTCCAAGTACATGGCTTTATGTACATATGTACAAATGTACACTTTAAATATCATTTCATATCATCACAGCTTTTCACCACTATTACATACAATGCAAGTGAATGCTGTGTTTTATTGAAGCTGTGTTCAATAAAACTCAAAACTAAGTCCAAGAAAATGCCACATAGCATTTTAACTGGTGATCATAACCATAAACAGTGTCTTACTTTCTCGTCAGCCGTACTTGCCCAGTCCCGTCTCTTCTCCACTGCTGCCCTGTCTGTCGCCCAGCTTGCGGGTCTGTCAGGGGCTGCCCTGGCTGTGGGCTTTGGTGCTGGTGGTAGAGTGGGTGGTTTGGCTTCTAGCTGGTGTGAGTAGTGAGGGCTGAATGTACCCCATAGTCTGGTCATGGCAGCTGGTTCTTTGCTCTTCAGATTTTCAGTAGATGACCCACTGGGCACACTGACAGGCGACCCAAAGTCTACACTCATTGAGGGCTGTCTTCCCAGTGTGAAGGCCTTGTTGGTGGTCTCTGCTCTCGTAGCTGAGCCATTCCTGTCTCTAAAAGACTGTAGGCTTCCCATGTGTGGGCCTGGCAGATCTTCAGAGATGGCCCTCATGTAGCTGGCTTCCAGGCTGTGACGCTTATATTTGGCTTCAGACTGGGCCGAATCCGAGCGGTACTTGAGAGAATGGGACGTGGAGCGCAGGGTCACCCCAAAGGCATTCCTCTTCTCCTCCGCCGTCTCTGTCTTGCTCTGGCATTCAGGGACTTTAGCCTCTCTGTCCAGCACATCTGTCATCTCCTCCACTGTCCTGCTGACAGAGCTGTTGGGCACAATTTCTTTTCTCAGGCTGGTTCTTTTCTCGGGAGCAAACCAGTGTTTCTGTGGATATTCTTTGGCTTTCTCCTCTATTTGGTCCCTATGCCTGTCCAGAGCAGACTGGAGATTCTGTGGAGATTCTGGTTGATCTCTATTTTGGTCTGGTGTGTCTTTGTTTCCTTGAGTCTTAGGCGATGGTTCTACAGGTTTCCTAAGCTCATCTGCATTGGTTACATTCCATTCCCTGCTATCAACAATTGTTGAGCGGCGTCGTGCTGAAGATATAGAAAAAGATCCAGAATTTGGTCTACGATTTACACTATCCACAGACACTTCCCTTTCCTGACCTCCAGGTGTTGCTCTTGCTCTAGGAACTACTTGAGGTCGTGCTGAGATTTCTCTCTCACTTTCACTAGCTGAAGACTCTGCTCTCCTTATGAGTGGAGCTGTATATGAGGGATCTGACAGAGGCTTCCTGAGACGAGGAGCAGCAACAGGCTGATATTTAGCGATAGAGATAGAGATAGAGTCTACTTGACTGGAAGCTTGTGTGTTTGTGTCACTGCCAAGACTCCTGGTCTCTTTTCTAGAGGGGACACTCTCAGTTTCCTGTTTGGGGCTACATTCATCTACAGGCCCATCCACACTCTGTTCATTCTCCTCAAAAGTCTCTGATTCCAGTGTGGGAGCTCTAACATGAGGCAGGTTCTCCTCAGTGCTCTCAAGTTGTGTGTTTGGTTCTGTCAGATCTTCAGGTTCCTCCTGACTCTCTCCCTGATCTATGTCTCTGAAGGAACCTGCTTTGGTCAAAGCCAGGTCTAGAGACTCTGCACGTGTTTTTGGCTCAGGCAGTATGGACTCCAGCATGGGGCTGGAGGTGATCTCTGCAGACCAAGGCCGTAGATCCTCAGGCATGGGCTGAAGGAAAAGAGGGTTCAATGTGACCTGCATCTCTGGGTCCGTCGTCTGCTCTGGGTCTCCATCCACACTCATTTCACCCACCAGAAGGCCAGAACTCAGTCTGGAGAGAGGATCCTCAGGATCAGGCGTGAGGAAGGATCTCTCCTGTGGATCCGGTGACATGCTATGCTCACTGTCCGTGTGGAGCTCAAGGACAGAAAAGCGTTCCCTTTCAGTGGTGCCAACATAAGTGGACTGGGATCGGAAGCGGAATTTCTCCTTGGATGGACCAGCTCCCTCCTCCACCTCCTCCTCTCCCTCAGATAGGACTTGGACCAGGTCATGCAAACTCTCTGAGCGAGGCCGGTACACACTCTAATTCCCAAAAGAGAAAAGACAATAATTAACTCCTTCCTGATCAACAAGGGAGACGTCAATAGTACTGTGTGTTTAGTCCCCTGCTCTGCAAGCATAACAAGGTAATTAAAGGGATAATGATGTGCCTGAACTTATTAGCAAACTTACAGTAGAATGCTCTATTTTCTAAATCTTTATTAGCCAGGGCTACGGCTGAATTCAAGCCCAGTTATAATGCATTTCTAGTTGATGTTAAAGTGACCTACAGATATGTAATAAATAAGCAACAAATATCCCCTCCATGTCTGTATGTAATGTCCAAAGTTGCAGATTTAGTCTTGTGTGAGGCTAGTGTGAGTGAGTCAAACAGGCAAACAGTGCAGTCAAACAGTCAAACAGGCAAACTGACAATTAGAAGAGTAATACCATAAAGGGAAAAAGTCATATGGTAATAATGTTTCTGTATAATCACTCTCTTTTGAGCTAGAATGAGTGAATGGAAGGGCCCAGGAGGGTGTTACTGTATCTTACAGAGACCATCCTCTTTGATTTGTTGCTGGGTCTCTGGTTGCGGGGTTTGACAGACAGGCGGTGGCGTGCGGCTGACGTGTCCAGGTTGGAGTTGAACTGAGCAGGTGAGTTGAAGTCAGCGACGGGAGGGAGGGGCGTGGGACTGCTGGGTCTGAGGGAGGGGTGGCAGAGAGGGGACAGAGGCCTGGAGGGAGGCTGGGAGGAAACCAGAGGGAAAAGCACAGAGGTGAAACAGGAAGACAGGCCCCATGATTAGAGCAGGTTCAGTTCCACAGGAAAAGCTGTGCACATCCTAAGTCCAGGTTCAGGACAAAATTCTGGTGAGTAAATCCACAAGGAATCTTTTTTCTGTTAAAATAAGAAACAAAAACAGTGTGTAGACCCATTCCTTGTGGAGTTAGAGCATTTTGTTAATTAACAACATAAAGCATGTAAATCAAATTTCACAAATTATAGAATATGCTGAATGTGAATCATTAACGAGAGGTGAGGAATCAAACTGATCCTGCATTGATTCTGCACCTAATAACTCATTTATGGATGGAATTTATTTATGGAAACTCTGAAGGAATTAAACCCATCAGGCAAAACCCTGTTTGCCCACAGAATGCCCCTTTACCTGTTCCTCCTCTTCACTTCCTGTTCCAGCGAGACTGAGAGAGCTGCAATTCCTCTCGGGGACGGGATACTGGGGAGACGACAAAGAAAGAGAAACACGGTGATTGTCAAAGTTACCTCACAAGAAATACGCTGCTACTGTCGTTGTCAGTCATCGTGTCAACGGCTTCATTTGAAGTAAATCCTTTCCTCAGCAGATTTATTTTTACCTTATAGGATGCAGCGTGTCTCTCTCCATCTTGGAAAGAGATTTCTGGCGGGCTGTGGGGTAAGCCATCATCCTCCGAGGTCGCTCCCGAATCCTCGTGCCGCTTACTGGGAATCAACAAGGGGGGAGGACCCAGATGGAAGCTCTGTTGCTGCAGCTTCATCTGTCAGGTCAGTTACAGTTTGAAATATTACCAGTTAATACACACACAGACACACTTACACAAAATACAATCCAACAAACAACAAAATAAACTACAATTCCTATAATCCCCCTGCCCCACACCCCCACCAATCCTAAACCAATTCATGCAAGTTATGTCTTTAGGGGTTCAGGGATTAGGGCGCACTGGTATTTAAGACAGCTCTCTTAGTATAGCCTAGGGCTGTAGCAGGTCTAGCAGGGGTCAAAATTAACCTTTTGAAATGTGAATGGACTGTGATGGACAACTTCTAACAAAATCTGTATTTTTTGTCTGAAATCTATCTGCCACCTTCAAAACTTACCAGCATTTAGCTAGTTGGCCATGGATATGGTATGATGTCTAAGCCTGTGTAAGTGGGCTTGGTTCAATGTAAGATTTCAGTTGTGGTGACAATGTATAATTGTGGCTGACCTGTAAGGCTTTGATTTTGCTGTGGACATTTTCCTGTGACAGGACACGAGTCGGCTCTGATGAGCTCTGAGCCTGGTCAGCCAAGAAGATACTGTCATGAGACAGTGCTCTGGAGCTTAGTGTCCCTTTTGGGTACCTGTAGATCAAACACAATAGAATGCATTTGAACTCTTTTTCATGACAGACAAGTGCGTTTTGTTGGATTGTTCTGCACTGTCTTGTTTTTAACAACAAGTTCCAGGAAGCTCTCCCCTTCTATTATCTTTCACAACATAATATGTCTGATGCTGACCTTGACTTGGCTTTGTTTTAAAGAATTTATGACTCTTGAAGGATCTTTTGACAATACAATTCATAAGATTACATCAACTGTTTTCAAAAAGAAAACTATTCCTATGACATGTAATTTTCCATTAAATGGAAATACAGTAGATTACATAACATGAAGCTGTAGGTCTTCTAATGTCATGTAGCTGAATAGATTTTAAAGAATTCTGACAGTAGGTCATATTCCCTCTAGTAAACAAGCCTAAAATGTCTCTGGGTAAGGTGATGTGGTCTTACAGCAAGTCCTCCTCTGAGTCGTAACCTCCCTGGGTCGTCTCGGGCGCTGTGACATCACTGGCGGACTGACTCTGTTTTATCTGGCCATCAGTATCCTTCCTCTTCAGCCTCCCAAACAGACGGGTCTTGAGAGCTTTAAATCGGGACTTCTTCCGCCCTGAAGAGGAGAGACACTGTTACTCAGCATCTGTTGGGATTCTAAATTCCTTTATATTAACTTTTTATTTATTAGTTATTAGTTTTATTTATTAATTAGTTTATTTATTAGACTGTATCAATTATCTGTATTAAGAGTTTAGTCTCACCTGGGCCTTCATCCCCACTTCCTCGTTCTGCTTCTGTCTGTCTGTACATAGTTTCACTTCTGGGCATTGAGACAAAATGACAAGCACACATAATGATACTCAGATGATTTGCTGCACTGCTGTTTCGCAACGCTTATTAGCTTCTTTTTAACAAGCACTTATTGTCAGTTTGGCAATTTGTTGCTTCATTTTAAAACTAACAGAAACAAAGCTGACAGAGAATTACTGCTAAATAAAGTATCAAACATTAATGTGCACAAAGCACTGATTTCAGATATCCTTTTCAACACTCATACAGATCTTTTACCAATGCAGATGTCTAAAAACATTTCAACCAATGTCTCACCTTGACAGGAGAAAATTCATATTTTTATCCTACCTAGTTACAAGTTACTTTCTTCCTTGATGGCAACTAAGCACTAATCTTCTTTTCACAGATTTTTCATAAATCCATCTACAGCGCACAATCTGTATTGCTCTCTCTCTCTCTTTCTCTCTCTGTCTCTTGCCAGACTGATCAGATCCTGCAACCTACATGCCAGGGGCTCTTCGTTGACTTTGGCACCAAGAGAAGCGCTGGTTGCCTAGCAGACAATGAGAATGACGTGATGTGACATTAAATAGCCTGGAAACAGGCCATCTGGATGCAACTTCCCTTTCTCTCTCTCCCTCTCCCTCTCTCTCTCTGTCCAGGGGCCCATCTTGCTTTAAATCCTCCTGGACACACACTAGGAGATAAAGCCTTCTCCCGGCGTTCCAAACAGCCATTCCTCTCTAGGATACCGTATCTTCTCCCCCTCCATGGGAACTCCAAAGGGCCGAGCTGGGTTCACTGACCCACACTGCAGATTGTGCACGAGTGAATTAGGGAGGACATCTGATAGCAAGCTTTAGGGCTTTGTGCCTCAAAAGAGCAGGTCTGCTTCTTCTCTGTGCAGTAAGGTAGTGCGGGCGGTAAGGTAACCAGAGGTAGACCCAGGCTTGGCAGCTCCACTCTACGACAGACAGCATTACCTCTACACCTGATTTATTTAAGTAATTAGCTCAAGCTATCACTTCTGCTCTCAAACCACACCGTGGAGTTCGCTGTAAGGTGATCCAGCGACCAGCTTCACACATCCTGTTACCCTTTAGAAAGGAACTTTCCAGCACCTGAGAGTTGTGTCATCTGGCGGCCCTCTGTGGCACTCAGCCCTATGAGACTCTTGAAACAGCTTCCTCTGGGTAGACCCAGGTGGTGTAAGTTCACCTGAGCCTCTCTACCTGGCAGCTTGAGCCCAATGGGAGAGCCCCTTGAGGAGCTGGTGGTGTCAGCTTGTTTCCACCAGCACCGTGGCGCCATCGGAGAAAAGACTCCACAGCACACACAGACACTGCTGTGCACTGCTCTTTCAATTCACTGACTGAATCCCAATGTCCCACCTTAACCCTTAGCCCTGAACCCTCAAAGAGAAGTGCTACACACAGATACTGCAACACAACACTGTTTGGAGTCATTGACTGAATCTCAATGACACCCCACCCAATACTAAGCCCTCAGAGATCCCTCAGAGACTTTAAGGAGAAATCTGATGCAAATCAATCCATAGCCCTGCTGTTTGACCTCATTGAGTGCTGTCGGTAGGAAAAAGAACAAGAAATTTGATAGAACATAGACCATAGAGAATCTGCAGCAAACACTAACCGGATCTCAGTTTCAGAATCATTTCCCTATGCCCCATTCAGTCAATGCTGCTGATTCGATATTTGGCCAAGGTTGTATCAAATGTTCTGGTTCTTTTCTCCTACAGGCAGCACCTAGTGACCTCGAACAACAGGGCTATGGATTGATTCACACAGGATATCTCCTTTAACTGGCATGAAGCATCATCATTATGGTGATCCATGTCTAATATGTCTTTGAGGGTTAAGGGACTTAGGGCTTAAGTTGAACATTGGGATTCAGTCCATTTCAGTCAAACCTTCACTTGTGAGCTGGTGTCGGAAACTTTGCGGTGTTAATGATTTTGCTTTCAAATGTTCTCCTGGCACAGACAGACCACACCAGACGCATACTAAATGAACATTGAGCAATGAGCATGACTAGTCTATGCATCACCCAGCGGCTTTGAAACCTCACACTTTTTCCACCTGGTCTGGTGATCATTGATTACTCTTGTCAGCCCACAAAAGCCTTTGTGCATGTGTGTGTGTGTTTGTGTGTGTCTGTGGACCTCTGCTGTGTGTTTACTCAAGGCACAACACACACAGACCAGGCAATAAATGCATCCTGAGAACTTCTGCACAGTGGAAACCATAATCGTATGTGTGTGTGTGTTTGTGTATGCAGGTGTGCCTGTGTTCAGGTGTGTCTTCATTTGTGAGTGTGTGTGTGTGTATATGTGTGTGTGTGTGTGCAGGTGTGCCTGTGTGCAGGCGTGTCTTCATTTGTGTGTGTGTGTGTTGGGAGAGGGTTGAGGTGCAGGTGTGTGAGTACATTCAGTTCACTGTTTGAGGCATTTAGCTTCACTAACTATCCCATTTTTTCCCATTCAACATGAGCCCAAACACCAGCTGGCTGATTGTCAGGTTGCGCCGCCGTGCCGGGTAGCACACTTAGCACCCAAACACAGTGTGTAATCCTCTTCTGACATGCCTTTCCCAAAACAGCTTCTGGGTTTTAGTTCAACAACTCCTAGAGATGTCTAGGGCTGAGAGAAGATAGCACAGAGTAAAATAGGTTACATAAAGGACATGATGATGGCTTGTACTCTGTGTGATTGTTCTTTGAGTTCAGGGTTTCAAACTGAGAGATGACTCAGATTCTCCATGGCTATAGTGCACTGGCTCTGTCCCAGTCCCCACTGTACACACCCACTGCCATACCAGCTCATCTTTGATAGCCAGGCGCAGTCCCATGTCTCCTCCAGATAAAATGTCAGGAAAGAAAGGCACACACACACACACACACACACACACACACACACACACACAGAGGCAGACAGAGTGGTGTTCTCAGGTTAAGGGACAAGACAATGAAAAGAGACAACAGCGGCAGGTCAAATTAGTTCAGATTGAGGACACTCAGACACAAAACTGTCAGACGGCTGGCACAGACCTACCAGTACCAGTACCACATCATTTTTTACATGTAGTCAACACACCTTCTCTGCTGTTGTTTGTTGCTTTTATACAATCACAATGCCAAATCCATATGAATAGTCACAAGATACACATGGCTAACTAACTACCTATTAGCCTAACTAACCATCAGTCTCTCTTAGTGCCATAAGCCATAAAACATGTGAAATGTAAGGACAGCTTTTCCAACACATTGCTTAAAATCACCTCTTTTAGACAGCCATGGCAAATACGCTTTTAGTAGGTTTTGTCTGTGTGTCTAAGTTTGCTGGATAATTTTAGACAGCACTCCCTCAAAATAACCCACTCAGCATAATGTCTCAGAAAAAAAAACAAACTCACCTAGAACAGAAACTGGCACCAGAGCTATAGATGATAATTATCATGATGCTGACATTTCTAAACTGCAAAAGCCAGGAAAAAGAGAGAAGTTTCTCCCTCACAGACAAGCAGGGTGAGAGCATAAGGATGGACATCTAGGTCAGATAAACACAGTGTTAGCAGTGTGGGACCAATTGCCAGACAATGTCGACAAGATTAAGGTCATATGTGATGTCCCACCAAAACACCTTACCCTAGTCAGCCATGTAAATGCAACCTCTAGCATGTGGATGTAATGCACTTATTCTTCCACTGGCTCAATTCACTAACATGCTCTAACGGCAGTGATAGGTTAATCACCTTGAGGACCGCAGGAAACTGGTCAGAGCCACTTAAAGGAGAAATCCAGTGTGAATCAATCCATAGTCCTGTTGTCCAATGTCACTGTTGGTAGTAAAAATAAAGAGAAAAGTTGATACACCATAGACCAAATAGAACCAGCAGCTAATGCTAACTGAATGGGGCATAGAAACTCATTTCATTTTCTATGTCCCCATTCAGTTAACTGTCAATTTGCTATTCTGTCTATGTTGTTTTTTAAATTTTCTAAATCTTAAGTTTTCTTTTTCCTACCGACAACACTCTGTGACCTCAAACCACAGGACTACAGATTGCATTTCTCCTTTAAAATGGACTAATATTCTTACCATGATGTTATTGCGAGAATAAAGTAGTATCTGTTCTGCAGTAAATTCAAATTAGAACTAAGTGTGCAGAAAACGTTTACATTATTAACTTAACAAAAAGTGCCTTCCTAATTTGTTCTTTGATTGGATTGTTTTGTTTTATATTTCATATTATTTATAGTATCTATGAATTGTGCAGTACTTCAGTTTAACATGTTAATCACATGCAACACAAGTCACCAAACGTGCACCAAAAAGTCAGAAACAGCTGTCTGGTGACATGAAGGATCACTTAACCTATGTGGAGCTTCACAGCATTTACTCTCCTTTCACTGGCTCCTAGCGACACACACTGTACACACAGACATCAGCATAACAAGCTATCATGAGGTATAAAGCCATCCATTAGTGCCACTGGGAGATATTGCTTTTTACAGTCCTTGATGATAATAATCCACATTGTTCATTTCTCCCGGGGCCTTGTTTATCTTTTGGCAGACACAATAAACCCCAGCTGTTTCATTCCAGAGAAGAAAAAAATAACTTTTGTAACAGCAAGAACTTTTGTAACAACAAGAACACAATGTCCATCGCTGTTCAGTATGTTTGTCTACACACCCAAGAGAATTTCATGTTCCACTTAATATTCTTTAATTCCTTAATATCACTTCAGACAAATTAGCCATTTGTGTTTTAATGATTCCTTGGACCTTGATGACACCCCAGTTTAAGGACTCTTTAAACATTAACATAAGACAAAAGCAGAGCCTGAGACAGAAAAAAACAACCCTGCTCGATCATTAACAGTGTTAAACTTACAGACCCATGTGGGGTTTTTCCTCTCAAGCATACACCTGCTGTCTGTGAACCTTGGACAGGTGTTATCTCCACAAGACTCTCCTGCACTGCTCCCACCCCTGATGACAAAGCCTACAATAGCTTATACCCCTGCTGTCTGGGTACTTGTGCTGTCCAGGTCCTCTGAGGCCTATTTGTTAAGAGCTCCTGCTTTTGGGCGATTTGCATGATTCTCCTACCACATAGCCTGCGCATTACTGAAATCAAGGTCAAGGTCTGATAAATCCCTGCAGGCAGGCAGTGCCGTGTCTCCTCTGATGACTCAGAAGTGTACAGTGCCCTCTTTCAGATGTAAGTATGAATACAGGTATGGATGATGTACTGCACTGCTGAAACGCAGAATGCACTTCATTAAGAAGGGAAGCGCCACAATTGAAGTTATGCCTTAAGCCTTAAAAAAAAAGCCTAGGAACCTCCATGAATCCTGAGAATAACTCATGAGGACATTATTTTGCATTTAATTACATTGCACAGAGAGCAAAGAACATCTTATAACCACACGGGTCACCTTCTGAAACAGCGATCACCGATATATTCCCAAAACATAATAAACACATTAACACCTTGAGCAAACCACCACTAACCTACTGTGTCTGTTAGGAAGACTAGCTGACACTTCTTAGCAACAGGTGTTCCCTGCATCGTGTTACACTAAGGTAAATTATAGCCTAACATTCAAGCTAACCAAGTGAAATAAAATGTGATTATGCAATACTGTTAATCAGAAAAAAAGGTTTACTATTCATCTGAACATAAAACAAAAAAGTTGGATATCTGGCACTTTACGCACTGAAGTGTGTATTACAGGCTACAGCAAGCCATTTCCAAAAGGTTTACCTTTAGTCCGAACAAACCATAATATGGTAGAGATTGTTGGTTCACTTACGAAACTGCCATCTAGATCGAAAATGCGGCACAACTCACCTGTTCGCGGAAAAACAATGTCCTCATTGACCGTCAAATCTGTTAAATATCCACACTATCTACTGAGTCCGACTCCTCGCGTGTGGTCTTCCATTTGCATCTATTCTTCTCATTTGCCTCTTATCGCCGGTCGAAACCGCAGAGCTGTGTAACAGTACCTCCTCCAACTCGTGGGTAGCGCACAGACGCACAAACTTCATGTAGTAACCAAGTCAACCACTACTTTCCGTTTCTGAAATTGTCGACATGCCAAAACCACATAGTTAAGACGTCAACCTTAAATCGAATCAAATGATGTAGAACAGATCAGGGTCAATATGATCACATGGACAACGTGTACTTTCTTGGCAAACTACATCATTTTGAAAATAAAACAGATAGTAGCCTGATTTATACACAGTAAACGGACAGCTACAGGCCTGTATATGGTGCCCATTGTACTCATTTTCGTATAGTGCTGTATAACAACAAACACACGTTATGTAATCACGCTGGTAACCAACAAATCCGCTTGAAGGTCGATGTAAGGGAGGACTCTAATGCCTTCCCAAAGGATCTTATCGTAGTAGTGTTTCACACGCGAATTAAAGATCACGAATCAGCTAACTTAATGTGCTGAATGGGGGCTGAGAAAAAAGAATTAAGGGTGAGGATTTAGCTTCAAATGCCTCTCACTCACCCCTATTCCACCTCTGACTTATATATTTACTCCAGGCTCATTAAGACTATAGTGTATTTATCAAGCCTAATACTGTATTTTCAGTTTTAAAAGCCTGAAACATAGGAACAACATATGAAGTGTTTTATGATGCAGGGCAAGGCTACACATTATTACTTGAGTAGGCGACTTAAAATTTCAAGGTATGTAAGAAAGGTGTTTTATGAATAAAATATGTACAACCATTTCTCTCTCTTTCCCATTATGTGTGTGTGCACATAAACATGCACCCATGTTCATTGATGTGAGTGAGGAATGGGAAACGTTTATGTATCACAATTTAAAGGTCTAAAGTTAAAAGCATCATTAACTATCATTATTTTATTGAGGACAGTGTATGGGCAATTCACATTTAGTCACAATATTGTAATGCCTTTTGTTCATGTAGATTTAATAGAAAATAACCGGTTTGTAAAAACAATAAAAAATCTTTTTTTCAAAAGAATCCACCAAGTCACTGAAAGACTGCATCAAGATGGGTCATTATTAGTCATAGGAGTCCTGAAATCTTGCATTCCTGCAGAGATGAACACACAACAGAATAAGATTACATACACACATGCTGCTAAAGCACTGAGCATCTAAAATGGCTGCATGTGAATTACATATTTTCAGCCTAATTCGCACTGTATTTTCAAAATTAAAGCTAAGTTTAACTGACATATTTTTTTAACTGACATATATTTTTTATCACTTTAAGATTACAACACTGAAAAGGCTCCATTGCAGTTGGTAACTGGAGTACGGCTAGCCTTTGTTACAGAAGCTAAACAGCAGGTTGGATCTATGCTGTACTTCTGGAGGGTATTCCGAGAGGGTGATGAAGTGATAAACCAGGGTAAGTTAAGCTTGAGGAAGCGGTAAACCTCCTAATAGAATCGCCTACTTGCTTTGTTTAGGTAAGAGAATGATGTCTTCAGGCTCCTCTATGATCAGGTTTACCACTACCCTTGGCCTAACTTAACCCAGGTTTGTCACTAAATCACCTACTTAAAATACGCCTCCAATGATGTGATATTCTGGAGATAAAGATCAACATAACATTGTCATACACAGCACACCTTAAAGGCGTAACTGCGAGTGCATATTCTAGCACAGACATATTAACCAGAGTTGTGTTGAATGTGAATACTTTGATGTGACTATTCTTTCTGTACAGTTACAGTGAGTATTATGGGTGCGGGCATTAAATGGTAGTAATGAAGTTAGTTAGAGTGTAAAAGTGTGTGACATTTATATTTATGTAGTTAGCAGACACTTTTATCCAAAACGACTTACATTTGTCCGTTTCCCCTACAACAGCTTAGGGCCGGTTTATAGTCAACGCAAACATACTGTATGTGATGTGAAGCAGATGCGAATGCAAGGACGGCATGATACACAAAATGCGTAGTGTGAGATTTTCTAACACAACAATGTGCGTGATAACATGGGAATGAATGGAAGTGTACCAAATGATGCGCATTCAGCCTGCGCTACAAGTTTGTGCATGAGCTTGCGTTCATAGCTGCATTTGCGTACTTGCACTGACTATGAATCAGGCCTTAGGGTTGAGTGCCTTTCACACAGTGGCATTTGGGATATGAACCCACAATTTCCAGGCAACTATTGATAGCATGCTAACCACATCCCTTAACCTCTTGGCTACCACCACCGGTGTGAACTGCGACAGAACTGACCGTTTAGGGGAGCGATGCTCAGGGGTGCTGTGGAGGAGCCGGTCAGGGGACCAGGGCCGATGCGGGCTGACGGAGCGACGTGACGAAGAAGAGGGCTGCAAAGAGGAGAGGGTGGAGGAGAGGGTGGAGGAGAGGCCCTGCCGACGCAGCTCCTGCACCGCCCGCTCCCTGAGATGATCAGAGGGAGAGAGCCTCAGAAAGTCATTCTTTTACACACAATACAGTTTGCAGCCAACTATGCCAACCCCTAAAGGCTATGAAGTGTAACAAAAGCCAGCGTAGAAAGGATGGAGTGAGTGAGTGAGTGTGTGTGTGTGTGTGTGTGTGTGTGTGTGTGTGTGTGTGTGTGTGTGTGTGTGTGTGAACGAGAGAGAAATTTGAAATTTGCAGCCAACTATGCCAACCCCTAGGCTATGAAGTGTAACAAAAGCCAGTGTAGAAAGGATGGAGTGTGTGTGTGTGTGTGTGTGTGTGAACGAGAGAGAGAGAAAGAAGGAGAGAGATACAGAGATACATAAAGAGACAGAAGGAGATGTAACCCTATATATACCTGTTACGTAGGTATTGTCTTGCAGATGTAGTCTCACCTGTCAAAGCGCTCCGAGGTCAGCTGTTTCTTAGTCATCTCCAGATCAGACTCCAGCTGGGCAGCCCGAGTCCTCAGGTGGGCCATCTCTCTACTCTGAGAAGTCCTGAGGGGGGGGGGGGGAGAAAGAGAGAGAGATTAAATGTGTTCTGTGTGCATACGACCGCTTCAGGATAGTTTGATTAGCTGTCCCCACAGGGCTTCCATTCTAACATTCCACATGGCTGTTTGATGTGATACAAACATAGCGGAAATAGTTTGGGAACGAAAAATAGTTTGGGAACGAAAAAAAAACGTTTAGGAATTGTTTTGATTTTGATAGTAATATTTGAGCTGTGAGTATTACGCAGGTACTACATACGTATAACAAAACAGCTTTTGGAAATGTGAGTAGTTTGGTATGCATACTCTGTGGCGCTAGTGTCCTGTTTTGCCTGTGACAGTCAGTGTGTAGTTATATGCTTGTCTGATGTTATTTGTGTGCACCATAGTGACATGAATATTGTGTTTGTTGTATGTTCTTTACTACTGATGGCTTGTGTTTAGTGTAGAAACCACAGATATCTGCAGCTGTGACTGTGTCAGTGTGCAGTTGTGTATTACTGGGTGTGGTGTGTTTGCAGTAAAGATGCCTTGTGTTTTGTGTGTAGCCCACTGAAGTGTCAGTATGTAGTTGTGTGTGTGTGTGTGTGTGTGTATGTGTGTGTACTGTGCAGTACTAACGCCTTGGTGTCGGCAGCTGTGAGTTTGTCCCTGAGCAGCTGGATCTCGGCGCTGCGCTCCTGGGAGCTGATCTGTCTGTGCAGGTCCTTGTCACGAGTGGTGGCCAGCACAGCCTCCAGTGTGCGGATGGAAGCTCTCTCACTGGACAGCTGCTTCCTTAGGGTGCTCAGCTCACTCTGGGCTGCATCCAGGTCATGCTGCAACTGCACACACCAACAAAAACAGTGCAGTTGAATAAACACATATACAAATGCAACATTCAGACACACACATGTGCATGCACACACACATACTCACACACTTGCAATGCTAAAATAATCTGAGAAACACATCAATTCACAGACAAACCATCAGAGAAAAATCCTGTTTCACCATCACGACTGACTAACAGGACTTGTGCATAAAGTTGGGTTGCTCATGCATGTACTCACACACACACACACACACACACACACACACACACACACACACACACACACACAAACAGAGCACTCACAGCTTCTTTGCTGACGTCCAGTTTGACGCAGAGCTCACGCGTCTTCTCGAGGTCGGTGTGTGTGATGGACTTCTGCTTCTGAGTCTCCCTTAGCTCCTCCTCCAGCTGCAGCAGACGCCGGTTCAGATGGGAGAGCTGACCACAGCTGCCACGTTCTGCAGTCACTGCCTTCACACACACACACACACACACACACACACACACACACACACACGCATGCACACACATATACACACACACACACACACGCACACACATATACACACACACACAAACAGTATCTTCACAACTGTTTCACATCTGCTTTACAGATAACAAGCTAACATGTAGTGTAGTGTGTGTGTGCTGTGACCAAGGTCAAAGCATTCGTCCAGAGGTCCTCCAACCATAGCCCTGTCGTTCATCAAGTGCGGCCAGTAGGAATTCTGAACAACATAGATCGAATTAGCGAACCGGCAGCTGATGCTAACTAATGTGCACCAGGAAATGGAACTGAAAGTGGGCTTATGTAGCACATCAGTTAGCTTAAACTACTAGTTCACTATTTGCTCTACATTGTTCAAAATTCTCTCACTCTCTCTTCTTCCTACTGATAGCATGCGCTGAGCACAAATAATGACTGTACTATGATTGGAAGTACTCCGGATGATGCCTTTAATATCTGCATTAGCACCAACATTCCCATGTATGTACTATGTGTGTGTATGTATGTATGTATGTGTGTGTGTATGTATGTGTGTATATATATATTTGTGTATGTATGTATGTCTGTATGTATGTATTGTATGTGCTGAATATATTATATGTATGTCTGTATGCTCTGTCTGAGTGGTCTGACCTCCTGCAGGCTGGTCTCCAGGTTGGCCAACTTCTCCTTGAGACGCTGGCGCTCCAGGTCAGCGGTGACCAGCTCCATGCGCAGCTGACTGGCCACAGTCTCCGCTTGCCGCGCCTGACCCTCCCAGCTCTCAGCCTGCAGAGATGCCCGACGCCGACTCTCCTGCAGCTCGCGACACTCACGCTCCTAACACACACACACACACACACACACACACACACACACACACACACACACACACACACACACTATGAAGACATACAGTACACCCACAAATCTCCACACATATGACTCTACATTTGCACATTTCACATTCAACACACTGGATTATAGTTTCAAAATGTTGGTGTACTGTGGTGTTCATGGGCCACGTAGGCAGACTTGAACCTACCTTCGAGGCCAGAAGGTCCTCGATGCGGGAGACGTCATCAGCATAGTCCTGCACTCTCCTCTGCAGATTCTCCATTTCCTGGGTGCTGTCATCTACTTTCAGTTGCAGGGCCTGTGGGAAGACCCCATGGGCTGGGTAAGAATGAGTCTGCATACGTATGTGTGTGTGTGTGTGTGTGTGTGTGTGTGTATGTGTGCATGCACATACGTATGTGTATGTTTGTTTCTTAACTAACTTCTGCATGTGTGTGTGTGTGTGTGTATGCGCGCACCAATGTATGTGTATTTCTGACCTAACTTCTGTGTGTGTGTGTGTGTGTATGTGTGGTTCTGACCTGGTTGTCAATGTGAGCCTTGTCCAACTCCTCTCTGAGCTGGCTGTTGTCACGTGCCGTGGCATCCTTGACTCTGAGCGCAATACCCAACTCCTCCTCAGAATCACACAGCTTCTTCCTGGCGAGGCCCAGCTCACAATCTTTGACATTAACTGACTCACGCAGACCCCTGACGCACACAGTTAAGAAACACAGATATGACATAGTCAACTACAAACAACACTGCAAGATATCTGCACACAATGGCACAGCCCTGTTCTTTTTGATTGGGTATGTGGTCTAAAGGCAACTGACTTCAGATTGAGAAAACTGGATTTAGTCTAACTTTACATATTTACACAAGGGGTTTTTCCCTCCAATTTTTAGTCTTAGCACATTCAGCAAGGCATACAAATGTATGCTTGTCAAACAATTACAATTAGTTTAGATCAATGAGATGATGGGATTAGGCTAGCACATATGCATTCAATTAATCCAATGACAATTACTCTTAGTAATGAATCTGTTCCTACATTCAAAGCACAAGGGAATAGTATATACAACTATTTAAGACTACTTAACTACTTTTAACAATCAGAGTATGACAAAACACTTTCCTAACCATTTATGGGCAAGTTTATTTATCCATTTATCCATACAAGTTAATGTATATCTAGGAAGTAAATGATTGTAGAGGGTGTACTCTCTACACCTTTCTATATAACTATGTAAGGAGTACACCCTGTCCAAACACTAGAGCTAGACTAACTGTCCTTGTTCTTAGGGCCCTTAAACAACAGGACTATGGGATTACTGTACATGTGCCGAAAGATCGCTTGTTTACCTCCAGGGTGAAGACAACATCCTGGATTGGTTGTGAAAACATCACCATGTTCTGGTTATTCTCACAGTCCATAAGACCATCAGATAGAACGTCTGTGTTTGTATTTTTTGTGACGTGATTGATGTAACAAAGAAGCACGTTACCTAATGGTGGTCTCTAGTTCCTCTACATTGATCTTCAGTCCCCTGGTGGTTCTTTCCTACAACATATAGAAACATTTGAGGAAGGTTCACCTCACACATCTTTACCAGAGAGGGTAAGAGCATCACAAGAGGTGCAAACTTTCTTCAACTTCTGTGTTCTATTCTCATAATGAATCTTGTTCAGTATTCAGTGATCTTTGTCTTTACTATGAAAGTGCATGGCATATGTATGGTCATCCCAGTGTGTGCTTGTGAGTCAATGTTTGTTTCTATGTGTGTATGTCAGTAAGTATTTCTATGTGTTTTATGTATTTATTTATCTGTATGTTGCTTTGAACAAAGGCGTCAGCTGAAATTGCACCAAATTACAGCCATAGCCATAATTAAGAGTTTGAGTATATCCTCTCACATAGTCGTCCAGCTGGGAGTTTGCCAACAAGAGCTGCTGGCTCCTCTTGTCCAACTGCTCCTGCAGGGAGAGTTTCTGCTGCTGCATGTCTGAGAGGGAGCCCTGCAGAGAACTCGCCTCCTCTCTCATACTGCTTAGCTGCCTCAGCAATGACTCTAAACACACACACACACACACACACACACACACACACACACACACACACACACACAAGATAAGATTCCTAAGATTTAAAGGTTCATACAACAATTTCATACTCTCACACACATTTCATTCTGAAGGGACACTTGTATATTAGAATCTAATGGCTCCTGTTCAAACATAATTAAACAAGAGCCTGTTTAAGAGATCATCAATCAGGTGCCTGATCATCAGGAAATCATTCGTATCCTTCACGAAACCACGCACACACACTCACACTCTCTCTCTCTCACACACACACACACACACACACACAGTGCTCACCATTTTTCTCATCCAGCAGTTTATTGCTCTCCTGGACTTTCTGCAGCTGTGCTATGCGTGAAGTCAGTCTGCGCTGGGCCTCATTCAGGTTACTGTCTGCTTGATTGTGAGCAAGCCTGCACACATATACACACACAAACACACACACATTAAAACAGATCATTAAAACAACAAAAAAAACATTAAATATCAAAACATCTGTGTACATTTGTGTACAAACTTCGATTGTAATCTATTTCAGACTGACAATAAATTGACTATACATTTACATGTTGTTCCAGCCTCTTGGCTTGTACAAACAGTAGTCTACATAAACACAAATGCACATAGCCGCAGAGTGGAAATACAGACAGTAAGTATCTATGTTTCCAAACACTAAGTAATCTACAGCATCACTCCGCTCCTACCTCTCTATACCTCTCTCCGTCACTATCACCATCTCCCCTTGCTACTGTTCACAGAGCTGAGTGTGCATTAGCATGACACAGTAAAGGAGATAAGCTTACAGAAAACACCAAAACCCGCCAGTCCACCATTCTGACCAAAGAAAAGCCAGTAATGTAAGAGGTGGTTGTTGATCCTGTGTGTTGACCCTGTATGTGTATGTGAGTGTCTGTGTGTGTGTGCTGTGTCTGCCAAGTAAATGTAGCCTGACCATAGCCCTTATGGTAGCAAGCTGGAACAAAAACTGCATAGTATGTTTGTAAAGTAAACCTCTCTCTGTAAATTTCAGGTGTGTTAGCCAGCTAGAGATGCTAGCACCAATGGGCATTAGCTATCTTTCTGGCATATGCTATTAGCTATCTTTCTTAAATGATTCTAAGCGGCTAGTTTGAGCCTAGATAGGTGTAGAGCAGAACTGTGCAGTCAGATCATTAAAACACAGCGCAATATTATGTGTGCCTGAGAGTTTATGTCCTGCCTGAGGATGGTGCACTCGTTCTTGAAGCTGCTCAGCTCCTCCTCTGCTGTGTTAAGTTTGTTGCTGAGGCCCTGCACCTCACTCTCCAGCTCCCGCATTGCCTCCTTCAGAGTCACCTGTCTGCTTCTCTGGTCCCCACGCTCCTGCTCCAGCTGACACATAGACACACACACACACAAGTATGCATGCAAGCAAACACATATGCATGCGTATATTCATATACACACAGACACACATGCGTGCATCCACACAAACATGCACAAATACACACACACACACACATACATATGCATGTATACGCACACACATGCACGCATTCATCCAAACAAACACATACATAGACAACAAAACACATTTCAGACACACAGCAAATACAAAAACAAAATGTGGCATACAGAAATGTATCACATATGAATTCTAGTGTTCAAGGCCACATGAAAGCCCAATCACAGAAAAAAATACATTATCAAAAAGAAAGGGTGACGTTGAGGACTGGGCTGTAACTGTGCTGTTGTGTGTGTGCAGGTCAGGGTTGTAATTCTACTGCTGGGTTTCTGCAGATCCGTCCTGTAACTGCAGTGTTGTGTGTTTCTGCAGATCAGGCCTGTAACTGCAGTGTTGTGTCTTTCTGCAGATCAGGCCTGTAACTGCAGTGTTGTGTGTTTCTGCAGATCAGGCCTGTAACTGCAGTGTTGTGTGTTTCTGCAGATCAGGCCTGTAACTGCAGTGTTGTGTGTTTCTGCAGATCAGGCCTGTAACTGCAGTGTTGTGTGTTTCTGCAGATCAGGCCTGTAACTGCAGTGTTGTGTGTTTCTGCAGATCAGGCCTGTAACTGCAGTGTTGTGTGTTTCTTGAATTACTCACAGTGAGAATGGCTGTCTGCAGGTCCTCCACACGCTGCTCCAAGTGAGCACGCTCACTGATAGCTGTCTCCTGGGTGATCTGACACAAAACACAAACACACCCATAAAACACTCGCAGACACGCACTCCCTTTAACACACACACAACAGTCACTCACAGTATCAACCTGGTGATCTAAACCTAACCTAGTGATACTGTCAAACACTCTTGGACTCTAGGACACTAGCACTATGGGAATGCACCAGTATATTAACCCATTATCTTTTGGACAGATACCAGTAATATGAAATGTATCAACAGCAGAGGTGGATAGTTATCTGTTCTGTCACGGATATGCACATTCAGAGATGGTATGAAGGGCTGAAAGTTTTGAAAATGATAGTTATTTATGAATGAATATTGCTTCCCTTTAATTACAACAAAAACTGAAAAATTACACCATGAAAAATGAACTAAGAAACACCATGAAAAATGAACTAAGAAACTATCTATCAGTTATCAGCATCATTTATGGGCCATATTGCTTTTTAAACATCATCAGTATCAGCCCAGCATTTTTACAATCAGGGTCCTCTGCAACTCCTACAATCCAGCAGACACACACACACACACACACACACACACACACCACACACACACACCCAGGTCAGAGACTGAAGTGGCAGCATAGCAGGAGCTAAAACAATCCTCTCTCTGTGCTAGCTTCAGTCTGTTTCTCCAAATAGCCTCCGACGCAGGTGCACAGAACAGACACGCTCACAATAACCACCATAGACACCTGAGTTGACCCCTTACGTATGCCATCTGTCTCCACAGACTGCACACACACACACACACGTATATATATACACTACACACACACACACACACATATATATATATATATTTATATATATTTATATAGATATATATATATATATATATACACACACACGCACGAACACACACACACACACACACACTTACACACACACACACATATACACACATACACACACCCACACATGCACACACAGAGAGCCCTAAGAGAGCATGCACCTGAAGACACACATATGTAATTGCTTATGAGGTGCTTGGAGAAAAAAAAACAAATCCAACGCAACTGGAAACCCCCCACTAGCTTTTCCACAAAACAAGCTCAGAACTGAGAGCTCAATAACAGGTTTACTGATGAAGTGAACTGATATCTGATATCTAGTGTGAAGGAGAAAAGCTGCTGTTCTAGGTAAGAGGTTAGGACCTTCCTTGAGTGTGGGTGTGTGTATTGTGTTTGTGTGTGTCTTTGTGTATGTGTTTGTATGGATGTATGTGTGTGTGTGTCTCTATCTCCTCAGTGATATTTGATGTGGGCAGTGCTGCTGTTGTTCTGAGCGGGTGTCCCGTACCTTGAGTCTCTCCCTGAGGCTGTCTCTCTCAGTGGTCATGCGTTGCAGGTCTGCCTGGGCCTCGTCCCTCTCAGCCTCCACACGCTTCAGGATGCTCTGGGCCGTCACCCCACCACCCTTGGAGCTGCTGCGTACTGACCGGGCTCGCATCACCTCACGCCGCAAGGCTGCAATCTCCTGTTGGGCCTCCAAACACACACACACACACACACAGACAGTCAACATAACATCTTATTAAATTAACATTGTTGGCACCTATACTTTGGATTATAAACACATCCCCATGTATTGGTGAGAATTTAGGATGTTGGAATAAGTTACAAAGAAATCGGCCACTGTAGCCTGTAGGGAGAGTTCCATTGAAATATCCCTGATTTGCAGGGATATTTAAACTAAACTAAAAGGCCAGTCACTTGGCCACATTACTTGCAAATACAGCACGCTTGTGTAACAGCTTAATTAGCATTTATGAAGCAGAACATAGGAAGACTGATTACTGAAGAGATTAAAATCATCTCAAGCCTCAAACTTACAAAATAACTAGTGGCTCTATGCAAAATAACTGTTTAACTAACTGTCATTCCATGCTGTGCTTTCCTGATATACATTTCCTAGACCAGCCGGCTAGCCTGTGACAGCAGCTCAAAGGTGAGCTCACCTGCTGGTAGTGCATGCTGGTCTTGTCGCGGTCAGCAGTGAGCACTTTGACATTGGCCTGGATCTCGGATAGGTGTCGCTCGTACTTCTCCAGCATGCCCTGCATCTCATCCCTCTCACGCAGGATCCGCATCAGCTCCGAGTCATACGTCCCACCCTGGGCGCCAACACATGCTTACCCTGCAGGCCCAGTAAACTGGCGGAGCACCACACCATAGTGGAGCACCGATAACTGACAATCGGTCAACCCGGGATCGATTTCCAAGCCCCACAGTGTGAACATTTGCATAAATATTTTGGCTACATACCAGTCAACTTTAATGTACACCACTTCATGGTTCATTACACAGCAAACTTTTAATTTATTACCAAAACCAAAAAGCAGCAACAGGATATCAGTTAGCAGACCCAGTATATAGCTTAATGCACTTTACCATTGGTTGAATCCCTCAAGTAACTGACAAATGTAAGTAGCTTTGGATAACAGCGCTGACCTGGTTCTCACACATACTGATCTGCTATGCATATCAGTTTGGCCAGTAGGCCTATCTCCATTTCTTCCTGTTCGCCTGAGACAGGGGACCAGACATTTACGGCTTTTACCCAATATGATGTTGGCGAGCTTAACACGTCTTTTGCTTCAAATTGTAATGCATCCCATTCTCTTTTCTCTGCAATCATTAATCTGGTTGTAGGCACATCCAATGCCTGCAGAGGCATTTTGATCTATGTCTGTTCATCCTGCCTAATGGAAGCTGGAGATGACATGAAAGATGAATAGCATATCAGTATGTGTGAAGACCTGGCTATAACGGTGTCTGCTAAATGCATATGTATTTTGTATATTGTCCTTGCAGGGCAAAGGGGCTTCTGAAATGCTTTCACTCAAGTGTTTTCAATGAGAAGGGCTGGGAATTAACCCTTCTAAAACCCTACTGTGGTTTAGTAGAGTCCTTTAACTTGTAACACTTCTATCTGGGGTTTTGCAACATTAAAAAGTTAACTATTTACAGAAAATGTTTTTTGCCTTACACTGAAATACATATAACCACAGAAGCATAAAAAAAGATAGCAGTTAAATGCCATCACTGTATGTTAGCCTGCATGCCTGCCTTTAGCTATGTTCAAACTTTATCTGTGGTGAGGAATGCAAGAGAATGCAGGTGTGCAGTGGGCGTGGAGCTGTACCTTGACAGGGGAGTGGCGGGCAGGGCTCAGGCTGCGGACGAGCCCTCGTGTCGGGCTGGTTGACCGTCGGCTTCTCTGCATATTGCTCTGCTGTCCCACCTTCTGTCCAAGACTGGCCTCTTGTTCCTGAGAGATGTGGACAACTCGAGTCAGCCTACTGCCACTGACCTCAGTCTCAGCTACTTCAATTCCCTCTGAAAGAGAGACAGTAAACTCTTTATAATTTCAGGATTATCACCAGTATAACCACCTTATTTAACACAAGAAGTTCCCTTACTGTGTTAATAAAGTGTCTTGGTAGATGCACACCTTTGAACACAAATTTGAATATTTTCTACATTAATATACAGTATGCATATGTTCATCGTCTTTGGAAGATGCTTTTCATCAAAGCGATTTATAAAATATAAACATTATAATGTTAACTGAAAAATAATTACAAAAAGCCAATAAAACATAGGACACTGAATATGGTATGTCTGTCACCTGTGTACCCTGATCATTAGGATAGTTTTGATTACAATACTCCAATATGTACTTAGTCCATTTATGGTACTTGATTGTCATGGAAATGTTATACTAGATGACAAGTGGCTATAAGTCACTAATGGTCTTTTGTGGTACCAGTCTTCTCCTGTACAGCAAACAGTACTGTTGCAGCCAAAAGTTGGGGACTGACCTGTACTCTGCGTTTCTCAGATTTTGTAATGGTGATTGATATTGTTTCAAGGTTATTGTTAATGAGTGTTCAGATGTGTAATACCAGACATTCTCTTCAAATGGCTTCATTTGCATAAAACAATAGAAAGAAATGTGCAGTTGAAGTTCTTGTAATGGTCTTAAGTGTGGACATAAAATAATGTATGCAGACAAACATCAAGACAAAGTCGCAGTCATGACCAAAGGTTTTGGTAGTGAAAAGCAGTCAACTGTCATTCATGAACTGCTGGTCCTCACGTGTGGCACAGAGCTCCTGCAGTATAGTGTGTAACTGGTGCCTCTCTCTTTGCAGCTCTTTCAGTAAAGTCTGCAGGTCCTCAGCCTGGTCATCAGAGGACCTAAAGCATAGCTGTGCCTCACACTCCTCATCCCATCCAGAACTCAACTCTGACTCATCTGTGTCAGGCTGAACAGTCTCAGCTTTCTAAGACACACACACACACACATTTTAATGAAAGCATTCAGAGTCTGTTCCAATAATAATAATTCTTATTATCGTAATATCAATGTTGATCAATTTGTCACTTTGGATAAGAGTGAAAGAACTGTATTTGCTTACAAAGTTTTGCTTAGTTAGGGTATTTTCTAAACCAATGATTCTTTGCTGAAGACCATCTAGGATGTTCTGGGAAGGGAGAACATTACAACCACAATGCATAAAAATGTGTATCTTGTTTCTGTCAGTTTTGAGAGACAACTAACTTTATATACAAGTTCAATACCTTGACTGTCTCCTGTTGGTTATCCACTGTGGCCAAGGCAGTCTGAGATCTGTCCTCTAAAAATACTGGGCAGGACAATGAATCTGTACTGCCTCCTACTGGTCTAACTTTAGATCCTCTGATGAAATTATCACAATAGATGCATTTTCTTTTTTCACGAGTTGTAAGTTTTATAGTAATAAGTAATAGCTGAAAACTGTCTGGCATGAATTTCCTTCTAGATAAATGCAACACTAGAAAAGTGGTGACCATAGAAGTTCTAAGAGGGTAATGGTTATATTCTCTAAATGTGTGTTTAGAATGTTTCACCCTTTTCTTGTTATTTTAAGACTTAAGTTATAGTTACATAGTTAGTATACACTAACTTATGTACACTATGTATACTTACATAGTATACACTGACTTAACACGCAACAAGAGAAGGTAACTCGAAAGAATGCCAAAGTACTCAAAATAACGTAGAGGGAATATCTAGGGGAAACTACTATCTCCATGGCAACCGAATCTCAGTCTCTAAAAGCACATTAGAATAACGTTAATCAGCTTACCAAATTAGTTTCTCGTCTGCAACAAAACCGGCAAAAATTGCACCTCAAATGAATGCACAGCCCTCTACAGAAACGCTTAGCAAGAAAAAGCTGCTACATAAAGTTAAATGATCTAGTTACCACAGTCTACGTTAGCAAACTTGCAGTAGCACATAGCTAACTATAGCTACAATCTGACTTTAGGTTAAATGTACAAGCTGTCCTACTTAAAAAAAAAACCTGTCAGTGTCAAGAGCACTGTTACGACTACACAATAACATACTTAATGACCTAATAATTAACTTCTTACCAACGCTAGATTACTAAATGACTTTCTTCAGCCCATCCGGTCGCTTGCAGGTGCTAAACCGCTTTTCTGCAAGGATAAACATTCGGACAAATCACAACTCTGAACGCGGAGCGTCACCAACGTAGCTGTGGAACTGCACCAATCACCAAACATTTCTTGCGTCTGTAACCTTGACAACTTAGCGTTAGTGGCGGGGAATTATCATTGAAATTTCTGTCACAACTTTGTAGTTTGCTCAATAAAAGTACATTCGTCTATTAAGAAGCTTTTCTCTGCTCTCCGTCACACTTTTACAAATGCGTATGTTGTCCTTGTTAGACCGGTGAAGAGAACAGTTGTTAAGTCCTGCGCAGTACTCTCTCCGTTTCTCCAGCCTTGATATCCTTGGGTAAACTTCTGTAAAATGTAGTTTATATCCAAATACCTGATGGTTCTGCGTGCTAAGTCTGATGAAAAGCTACCAACAACACATGCAAATAGCTCCACTGAGATTCATGAGAAATTGGAACAATTATGTTGCACCGACGGGTTGAACCTTAGAGTGCCTCAGTTTTCAAGTAATGACAAATCAGGGTGGTTCATTTTGTCTGAATGAGATGACTGATAGAGCACAGGCTGCAGCCAATTAATAGATTTAAAGAGATGGCATTTAGGTGTCGAGTGGACACCTCACACAGTTATTTATGTTTCTGAATTTCACCACTTTGATGTGAGAAAAAATCCAGCACATAACAAAAGTAAACATAAGACTCTTACAAATGAAGATTTAACCATTTTAATGTACAGTTCTAACTCACCAATGCATGAAAGATGAAATGAACGTACAATAACATTTGTTGAAAAGAACCAACACTGATATTTGCCTCCAATTTTTAAAAACAAAAAGATCATTGCTATAAAAAAAAAATCTTTCCATCAAAACGGTTATTCTCTTCTGTGAGCATTTTGCCCACAGTTTTACTCAGTCCCCCCACTGTGGCTTTAAACAAATCCATCCACTCAGCATCTTATCCATCCATAGGCTTGCAACTCCCACAGTCTCTATGGTGGACTCGCTCTCAATCCTCCACACAGGCACTGACTTTTAACAACAGTTTCAGTGTTATGAGTTTTGCACAGAGGCTATAGTGGACAGTAGGTTACAAGTAGGCAGAGGATGAGCGTAAGCCTGGAGCATGCTGCTACACACTGATGTCCCACCATACACAAACAGCTCCTCTTAAGAGACGCACACCTCGGCTGGAGGGGTGTTGGCTGGGGCGCTGGAAGCTCCGGATTGGGCACGCTCCAGGTCAGACGCCTGGCTAGGTGAGAGGGCCTTCTTGAATAGACGGACGCTGAGCTGCAGTAGCTCAGTGTCACCCACGGGGGCGCCAGTGTACATCTGCTTCGTGGTGCCCTGTGGAAGGAGAAGCGTTTGTGAAATTAATACACAATGGACAGTGGCCAGTTTTATGCAACTATAATACTTGTGCCTGAAATTATCCAATATTTATATAACTTAACAACTGTGGTTTTGGGAAACGGACCCCTGAGAGGTGTAAATGTGGGTACTGATGCATACCTTTTCGTTCTTAAGCAGCTGCTTGCGGATAGCAATGTCTCTCCGGGCACTGAGGGCCCCACAGCCCGCGCCCAGGTTACGCAGAAGATTGGCCCTCTCCGTGCGTCTGTTCAGAGCCGCCATGTTGAGGGCGCCCAGGTCGTGCTCAAACAGCCGGTCAGCATCTACAATATAACATCAGAGGATAGAGATAGTCAAATATCTGTGGGGGTGGACTGAATAACACCCCTTCATAGCCAGAACTCAGTGTAGTAGTACACATTTTGTTCACTTTGTCGGCTTTTTTACACAGGAAAATCCATTTTAAACATTCAGCAGAATGACAACAAAGGGTGCACACATTTCCCCAAAAATGACTTTCAAACACTGATGCATTACTTCAATATAGTAAGATAGCAATGCATGGGTTTATATATGCTATACTAGAGAATCTTTTCCTTAATTCAGTTATTTATTGTTAACAAGAATTGCTTACTTGCCCTGGGGCTCCTTTCCCAAAATCATATTCACTAACCAAGTTGGCAACTTGAAAAAATGCAATTTTTCATTGTCAACCAACTAGCAAGAATGGCTTTCGGAGACGCACCCTTGACCTTGTTCTGTTCAAATTGCTCCTTTTTGTCAGCTCACCTTTAGGGTCTTCAAGCTCCCCCTTGCAGACGTCTTTGACACGGGCCAGGAGCTGAGGCCCAGCCAAGCGGCGAGAGACACCTGCCCTAAGTAGCACTGCTCCTGGGGTGAACTTCAGCAAGGCTGCCCCTGGGGCCCTAGGCTCCTGCTTCTGCTTGGGCATCAGACTGGACCAGTCCACGTCTATCACATCCAGAGGCCCTGAGGAGGACCCAATGCATGTCAGTGTGACTATCAACTGCATCACTGTACCAGATGCAGTCCTCTAACCACAATCCCAGTCAGCCATGAACAGATCAGATGGACAAACGGTTTACAAGTTGCCATTCAGCTTATTATTTTAAGATATCTGAAGCCCTTTTTATGGGCCTTATGTCATTATATTTCACAGAAACTTTTGACATTTGGATTTAAACACTACAATGCTTAAATAAAAAAAAAAAAAAAAACACACACATCCATGCCACAGCCATGCCATGTTTCTACATGAGCAAGTAGTCAGAGACGTACCTGGGACTCGTTCATCGTCCTGCTGGTCGTCTCGTTTCTGAGCACTGTCAGCGAGAATCTCGTCCAGTTCATCATCGCTGATGGGCTCATACTCTTCCCCTCCAGACACCATGGACTGGGTGTCCTCTCCCTTGCCTTCATCCTCGTCTGGAAGCAAACGCACAACAGGAAGTTATAGTCTTTGGAAGGAGACCATGGACACTCACAGATAACAATCATGAGATACCACACTACACAGCTTCTACTCTTCAAAACTCATTAACAATGGATTGCATTTGTCTATTGCTTACCATCCAGACTGTCCCCTTTCTCATCTTCCGCTGCCTCGCTCTGAACATGTACGATATCCGCTGGCTTGTCCGTATCTATGGCGATGGCCTCCCGTGGCAACAGGGGCTCATAGTCTCCGCGTTCCATGCGTCCATCTCCTCTCATGCCCTTGGGTTCGCCGTGAGCCACGGGGTCAAAGGGGAGCAGTCTCTCCCTCTCCCCCCGCTCGCGTTCCCTCTCTCGCTCCCTCTCACGTTCCCGCTGCTCCCGCTCTCTCTCGCGGTGCTCGCGTTCCCTCTCTGCGCGTTCACGCTCACGCTCGCGTTCCAGGCGCTCGTGCACGGCCCCCGACAGGAGGCCCTCGGGGAGCAGGCGCTCCCGTTCCCGCGGCTCTCTCAGATCCCGCTCCCGTTCACGGATGGGCTCACGGTTGGCGCCCCGGTGGGGCAGCAAGGGTTCGCGTGGCCCACCTCGAGGACCACCCCAGTCCCTCTGGGGTCCCTCGGGCTCCCAGTCCCTTGGCTGCTGGGGGCCACCACCTGGCCCAAGAAGGCCGACACCACCTAGGGGGCCAGGCAGCGGGCGAGTGTCCTTGCGGTCGCGATCGAAGGCATCCCGCTCGCGGTCTCGTTCCCTGTCTCGCTCGCGTTCCCGCTCGCGGCTGTCATAGGAGCCTGCACGGGAGCGTGCCTGCCGTTCTGACTCAGGAGAGCTTCGTCGGGAACTGTGGCTCCGTGAGTCCTGGCGATCTAGAACAGGAGAACATGAACGAAAGAAAACACATTTTAAAACATTTTAAAGTTCAGTTTATGAGGGAAAAAAAAAAAAAAAAAAAGCTCTGGCACATTTCAACCTAGAACTCTCTTGTTAGAGGGCTTTATGTACTTTGAAAGTACATACTGTAAGTTAGAACTACTTTCATTCTGTACAAAAATAAAAATCTGTTCAAAATCAACTTAAATCAATTCTCCATTTAATATTTACTTACAGCAGCCTATTACAATACAGTCTTACACCGTGTTAGTCCATCACAGACAATTGGGCATCTAAGCCATATTTTTGTACAATTTGTATTTGTTCAGCAGTCTCTCTAACCTGATGACGTGCTGCGACTGGGTTCTCCTCTCCTCAGCTGATCGATGCGGGACTTCCTCTCGGCCCCAACCGGCTCACCAGCCACTCCCCTCTCCCGTTCTCTGTCTCTCTCCCGATCTCTGTCTCTCTCCCTCTCTCGCTCCCTTTCCCGCTCCCTCTCTCGTTCCCGGTCCCGGGCCACGTTGCCCCCCGGCTGCCGTCCGCGACGCGCCCTGGACACCGGCAGGTTCTCATCACGCTGATGCACCTCATTGGGGGGCGTGCGGAGACGGCGAGGCGGGCGGCCGGGCGCGTTGCCTAGGACACCTGGACGCACGACGGGGTGCGGATGCTGCTCCAGGGGGGTTGTGGGTAAGAGCGGCTTCCGCAGCAAGTGCTGGGGCAACAGTGGCTGCAAAGGCTGCAGTGGGGGCGTGGGCA
The DNA here is from genome assembly GCA_027481765.1 of Tenualosa thibaudeaui. Lineage (NCBI taxonomy): Eukaryota > Metazoa > Chordata > Actinopteri > Clupeiformes > Clupeidae > Tenualosa > Tenualosa thibaudeaui. Next base: position 2,302,745 of record JAIFZK010000226.1, on the reverse strand, counting down.
ACAACATGGGGGGGTCGGGGAGGAGCGGAGCGATGGGGGGGTCTGTTCGGCCCCGAACGAGCCGTCTGCCGGGAAGCGCCTCGACTGGCAGCAGGGGAGCTCTGGGCTCGGGGACGGGCTGGGCCAGGGGTGGTGGTGGGAGGGGCAGGGGTGGCGGCGCCGGTTCTCCGCGGTCAGGCACGTCCTCGTCGGACCAGTCGGACAAATGCAGAGGGGAGCGCTGGCTGGCCGCGAGGACCCTCTGGGACAGAAGGTCCTCTTTGTTGATTGGTGGAGGGGTCCGCGGGCCCCGCCGCCTCTTGCTGAGCGGGTGGTGGCCGGGGGCTCCCGGCTCGTCCTCCGACACATCCGAGTCGGCACCACGTGACCGCTTGCGCTTCTTGTCCAGGGCTTTCTTCTTGGGGCCCTTCCTCGGGGAGAGCAGGGGTGGCGGAGGGGTTTCCTGCGGAGGGTTGTTGACCACAGGCTCCTGGATGGAGCGTTCGTCACGCCCGGCAACCCCAGTGCCTCGGTCCTCCTCCCGCCGGTTCTTCTTGAGGCCTTTCTTCTGGGCTTTGGTCCTCTTCTTGCCCTCTTCGTGACCTCCGACGGGGGGCTCGCGCTCCCTGTCCCGCTCCTCTGGTGCTCCAGGTGCAGGACCACTGGGGAGAGGGCTGGCCTCACGCTCCTTGCCCCTCCTGATGTCGACCACGACCGAAGCGCTCTCTTGATCTCCACGACGGTCGCCACCGGCGGCACCACCTCCTCCGCGGGCCTCGTCGTGGCCACGTCCGCGAACTTCCTTCTTGTCCCCTCCAATGCTGCGGCGGTCCTCCTCTTTCCATCGGGATGGCTTTTCCTCAGCAGCAGCACGGGGGGGAGAGCGGGGAGCGTCCTGAGGACGGACCACCTGACTCAAGAGCCGGTGCTTCTCACCTGTGTACACACACACACACAGAGCAATTCTAAACAGTAACCTTCTTTTTCCAAATTTTCTAGCAAAGCCATCACAGACAGACAGACAGACAGACACAGACACACACACACATACACACACAGACAGACACACACACACACACACACACACACACACACACACACACACACACACACACAGCGTCTCAACTGTGTGCAAAAAACACAAAGAATAAAGAAACAGCAACTTGAGGAAAATTATAGCATGCCTTTCCAAACTTGGTCACACAGACAAGCAGATGCATACCTTTATCCTCAGGGCTGTTATAGCCGTCGCTGTCAGCAGGACTGGCCTCTCGAGTTCGTTTGGGAGACGAGCGAGGGCTGGGGGTGTCTGTCGCTCTGTGTCTCTTCCTGCCAAAAACAGAGCAGACAGAAGAAAATACAAATTAAAACATAAGCCAGAAATGCGTAAACATAAAATAAGCAAACATAAATGATAAAGGGTCATGTTTTTAATCAGTGTTTAAGCCCCATTCACCTAGTCTTGCGGTCCTCGTGAGAATCTCGGACAGAGCGGTCATCTCTCGTTTCATCTCTTCTTTCTCTGCGCTCCTCTCTTCCTTTCTCTCTCTCCTCCCATTCTCGCTGTCGCTCCCGCTCTCTCTGCTCCCGCTCTCGTTCTCTCTCCTTCCTCTCACGCTCTCTCTCCCTCTCTCTTTCTTCCCTCTCCCTCTCTCTTTCCTCTCTCTCTCTTTCCCTCTCTCTTTCCTCGCGTTCCCGCTCTCGCTCCCTTTCCCGCTCGCGTTCCCTCTCTCGCTCACGGTCCCGTTCTCTGGCTCGCTCCCGCTCACGTTCTGCTTCGCGCTCTCGTTCCCTGTCCTTCTCTTTTTCTCTCTCCCGGTCACGGTCCCGTTCCCTCTCCCGGGCCCGATCGTCACGGCGGTCATCTCCTCGCTCGGTCCTGCGCTCGTCCCGTCGATCATCTCGGTCCGGCTCCTCTCCGCGGCTCTGGTGTCGAGCAGGGGAGGGGGCCCTTGCATCTAAAACATGCCAAAGATTCATAGAACACAGAAAACATAGAACCAGATTTATGATTTTCTTCAATCATGTTTATGATTTTTAATACAAAAACTTCAAAACGTAAACATTTTAAACTAAGAAAAGTAACTATTATGGTCAAGTACTGCCTATAGTTCATCTACATCTAATCCATGTCAAATACTGAATGAACCTTAAAACAATAAAAAGTTAACCCCGCTGAAATTAAACCCAATGACTTGAAACTGATGTATTGCTGATCCCTCTAAATGCATTTTTTCCCACAACAAATCCTGTCAGTAAACAGCTGCAATCAGAAGATTTCTCACCTCTATCCCTGTTGTCCCGTCGTTCACGGTCGCCATGGCCACTCCTGCGGTCATAGGAGGAGTCTCGGGCCTGCTCGCCTCTGGGTCGTTCGCTGCCATAGCGATCAGTATTGCGGTCATTTCCTCGTTCACTGGCCCTGCTGTCGCTTCCACGCTCCGAGCCTCTCTCCACACTACGCTCCCGAGCGCTGCTTCTTGACTCCCAGTTGTCATGCCCACGTTCACGCTCAGGTGAGGCTCGCGAGCCTCGTGATGAGCCTGCACACAGAGCATGAGGCGTCATCAGTAAACACTAATATTACAGGACTACACTACACCTCTGGCTTGATGAAACATTACTTTAATACATCACCCGTAGAAGTAAATAGGAAACCATAGCAAAAGAAGGCAAGGTTAGGTTTATTGATGCATACTACAGCTATAAACACTAATCGATTAATCAAGAAAATCAATAAATGAATCAACTGTAAAAACAAACGTTTGTCAGCACAAGAGAACACTGGCAGATGCTCACCTTTCTCTGTAGATTCAGCTCCACGGCCTCTGCCACGGCCCACTCTCTCGGCACGGGCATCTGATCTGACATCAGTCCGCGGTTCGTTTCTTCCCTCCTCACGGCTGTGGCCCTTTCCGTAACTCCCACGATCCTCTTGTGTGACAACGTCCTCCTTCCTGTGCGACTCGCCGCGCTCTCGATCCCGCTCTCGGTCTCGTTCCCGGTCTCTCTCCCGCTCGCGCTCCCTCTCCCTGTGTTCGGGTACTTCTCGCATCGAGCGTGTATCGCTCCGGGACGAGTCTCCGCGGGACTCCTTAGCGTCCTGCCTGTGCAGACGCTCGTCTCGGGTGTCCCGTCGGTCTCGGCAGTCTCGCCGGTCGCGGCTATCCCGAGACTCCCGATCGTCCCGTGCGTCTCGCAAGCTGCTCTGCTCCGGCTCGTGATCCCGGTCATCACGACCGCTCTCCTTTTCACGTCTGCCTCGAGAGTCTGGCAGAATAAAATACAAAAAGTTATGCTTAGATTAATATTAACATTACATTGCTGCACCCATTACATTATGATGCTGCAAAAAAACTGGATGCTGAATGTGAATCCAAAATGTTTTTTTGCAAATGAACACATTTCTGAAAGACCTTATGTGTCTAGACTCTCCAGATCTGATACAAGGTTTTTGATAAGAAATTAACTGCATATTACAATATGATGCTATAAGCTAATTTGTTAAATGTGCTGGCATTGCAAACAGGGCATTATTGCATGAATGAAATGTATGTTGAGACAGTGTGTGTGAGTGTAGTGAGTGAATCCTCTGACAACGCACCATCTCTACGTTCGTGGCGTCGCTCCTGCTGCGGCGGGCTCCTGTCACGTTCACCACGGCCTCCCCTCTCCCGGCCCTGTGAGTGGCGTCGTCCGGGACTGCCCCGTCGCTGGCCCGGAGACGAGGGTCCCCGTGGGGTCAGGGGCGAACGCGAGCGCCTCAGGGCAGAGGAGGAAGACGAGGGCGGGGGAGAGGAGGAGGAGGCCGGAGGGCCTGGCTCGTTCCTAGAGTACGAAGGAGAGGCAGGGCTGCGACCGCGACGGCGCGGGGAGGGCGTGTGCCTCTGGGCGGACGAGCGGGAGCCCGAGTGGGATGAGGGGGAGTGGTGGCGTGCCGCTGAAGGGGAGGGACTATGCTGCTGACGACAGGGTGACGCACGAGACCTGCAACACAAAAAACACTCTGAATATAATCACAAGACAACGCTGCTCAGATATACCTCACTAAATGCTTCTCATCTTCCACCTTTGTTTTACCAACAAGGTAAAAATGTGAAAAAGATCAGGGATCAAAGAACACAGAGATACTGATGCACAAGATATGTCTGCATAGGAGTCATAGGTGGTGCTGCTCACCGGTGTGGGGAGACTGAGGCCCGGGCCTTCTGGGAAGACACTTTGGGGGAAGGGGACTTCCGTCTGCTGAGGGGCGAGACATCCCTGGAGGGGGAGGAGATGCTGCCAGAACGTTCTTCCGACGTCACAGACCTCTTGGCCTTGTGAGAACTCTCTGACCGGTCCCTACAGGCAATCACACACCTTGCACTTTACCATAACGTCATAACAACAGGCTAACACACCCTTTCTTGCAATGTACTACCCAATTAAAAAAAAAAAATAAATAAAAAACTCAAAGATCTCACAAGAAAACAAATTCAAACCAGTCAAAATGATTCTGCTCAGTTTAATGAGATAGTAATGAAAACTAGAATCATGTTATTTCTCTATGGATGTAGCCCCACATACACACAGACGAGTGGTGGAGATGAACGTGTATGTGGACAGAAACAATGGAGATGGTTAAACTAGGATCGCTCACCTGCGTTTTTCTTTCTTTTCCTTGTGCTTTTCGGTGTCGCGGCCTCGATCCTTGCCCTCTTTGGCCCGCTCCTCCGACTTGTCCTTGTTCTTGTGTTTGCCTTTGTGCTTCTTGCCCCCCACATGGGTTTCCACAGGAACAGGAGGAGGGGGGCTGGGGGTCCGAGGCCCTTTTTTCTTCCCATGACCCCCCTTTGAAAACCTGCATATATGAATTTATATGATACAGAATTAAGCAAAGTTACACACACTACAAGAAATGAGAATATTAGTGCTATTAAAACACGGACACATAGCCAGTAAACATGTTGAGTGTGTTGACTGTTTCAGTGATGTAAACAAACATTCCATTTCTACGTTCCTAACCTACTTTCCCTACTTTAAGAGTACAAATGGGCTGGTACAACAGAAGCCCTGTGGGAACAGCTATCGAACTTCAATACGGTCTATAAAGGCTGGCCCTGCACACTTATCCCAAAGCTCAATCCCAGGCCTCACCGGCTCTCCGTCTCCTCAGGGCGAGCCTGGTCCGACACTGGAGAGGAGATCACGGAGGAGGACGACGACTTCTCCTTCTTCCCAGAGCCGGTGCTCTTCCCTGAAGACTTGTACTTGGGGGAGCCGCCAGACTTGCGGGATGAGGGGGATCCCTTGGAGCTACTGCGTTCAGGGGAAGCCTGAGAACAAAAAAACAACAGGTTTTATTCATTTATAAGCCTATGGGGGTCATTTTAGGGACAAAAAGCACTCAGCAAACACCATCATAAGGATAGTTCTCTGCTTGTACCTTAGACGTGCTGCCAGTCCTGTTTTTGGGGCCTGATTCCTGTTGAGAGAAAATCTGACTATCAGTAAACTTATCACAAACATTTGCAAATACTTTCCCTCTAAATAGCGGTTTCAGACACTGTTCTTCTATATATTAAATACCATCAGGCTGTTATTACATTTAAAAATCTATAGTTATCTTAAGCAACTAATTGACTCTTAAAGGGATATTCTGGAGTATTTCAACTCATAGCACTGTTGTTTGAAGTCACTGGCAGCTGATGCCAACTGAATGGGGCAAGGAAAATGAACGTCAACGTCAGTTTCTTTGTCCTGTTCAGATAATGTTAGCTGCTGCTTCACTAATCTCTGTGATGGGGGCTATGGGTTGAAATACTACAGAATATCCCTTTCATTTCCTCGCCCTCCCATTATACCATATCCTTCACTGTTCCCCTCTCTACCAGGCAGCAGTGGTGTTGTAAGCTGTAAGCAGTACCTCTTTCTTAATGATGATCTCCTCTCTCTTGTCCATGTTCTCCTGTTCGAGCTTCATCAGCTCTCGTTGGATCTTCTGCCTCTTCATCTCCAAAGACAGCTCGTAGTCGTAGTCACCGTTATCAGAGTCTGCAAGAGGACCACACCACATCAGCTGCTATGTAAAGTACAAAGACCAACAGAAAAGGGAATCCTAAGCCTTTCCAGAAAGATTTCCAGAGAGTATTTATGATTGTGCCCATTACTGTACATTAGCCATTGTCTTTTTTTTTTTTCGTTTTTACTTGAATAGGACAAAGATGATGGACAGGGGAGGGGGGAGAGGGAGGGAGAAAGGGAGGGGGAGAGGGAGGCAGAGAGGGAGGGGGAGAGAGAGAGTGTGGAAATGACCACAGGTGAGATTTCAACCTGGATCCCTGTGGGCACTCGGGCCACTTACAGCATGGGCATGTGCCACATGTAACCCAGGGAAGAGGTACAATGTTAACTGTTGGTTAATGCTGCATAAAAACCTCTTTGCTCTCCCTCTCCTACCTTCACGGGTTGCCTCCCACTCTGCGGTCTCTTCCTCGCTGGCTGGAGTTCTCTCCTTAGTAATTTTTATGTCCTCCTTCTCCCGGTGTCTTCCCCGAGATGAGTCACGCTGCTTCTGTGCACGTGCACACACACACACACAGTCAGATCAAATCTCGCCTGCATCTGTGATCCACATTCTTCGCAAAACATCTGGTTTGAGTCATGGGCCAACTTGTCAGAGCGTTTACCAGAGAAACAAATGAAACCAAAGCTGGCCTCATGGCTCACATAAACCAGAGCTTGGATAATGACTATTGGACCTGTGTGCTGATTAACAGAACAACAGGATGCTACCTCCTCTCCTGTGCATGCGTCTAAAAATGGGGCAATGTGCTTACTCTGGTTTTGGGTGATGTAGGCTCTTCTGGGTCTCTTTTCTGGGCATCTGCTTCAACATCCTGTCTCTTGTTCTTCATCCTCTCCCTGAGGTCCCCTGTGAGCCTTTCTGCGGACCTGCATTAGTGCACAAAAGGAAGACATTTGAAATATCGGAAAACGCACAATATATGGGAAACATAATCTGTCCTGATAAATCATCATTTGCCTCTGTCAAATCTGTAGTATGCACTCTAGGTATGAAATATTGATGCCGTCAGCATTGCCATTTGTGGTTTGTGAAAACACACCATTTCTCAAGTCTTTTTTATGATACCCAGACTCCAAAAACTGGAAAAAAATGTAGGAGCAGTCTGCCCCCGAAAAATAACCTACAGTCTCAGGCATGTTCTTTTCACTTTAAACATATACATAAACATTAAAAAAATGTTGTTGTGTGTGTAGCGACAAGTATTGCCATAACTGCAGTAATATGCTGTGTAGTTGGACAATCTGCATTTGTCTTACCTGCTAAACGTTCCAGAAAAGCCTTTGCCCCTTGGCTGAGTTCCATGTGTATAGCGACAAGTATTGCCGTAACTGCAGTTCCCAGTCTTTAACCAATTTCTACAGTGTGTCTAAAAAAATGCAGATTCCAAGAATAAAGATTCACGTCATTATGGAGGCATGATAGGGCCTCCAGTTACACATACAACACAGCCGTAGCAGCTACAAAACATGAGGATATTCTGTGCTTATCCAAAATGTCTCACCTCAGCAGCATTCCCTCCTGTGCTGGGGCCGAGTCTCTCAAAAACGCTTGGCCTTCGAGAGGGTGTGGTGCTTGTACTGCTGTCAGATATGGTCTTCGAATTCTCCACTGTTACCTTCCGCCTGATCTTGGACATTCTGCAGGGCTAAGAAAACAAGAGGTTGCGGTTATGAGTGTCCATGGCCATCATCTTAGATTATCTGGCCTAATTTACAGGCACGTTTACATGGCCCGTGTGCAGGAGAATGAATGGTGCCGACATCTGACGCCCGCAACCACAACTAACAAAAAACTGTTAGTCTGTAATGAACTGTCTGTATATGGTTAGTCTGCTAGCAAAACAGAGACACTGGAGTGCATTCAAGGGAAGCAGAGCTGGCAGAGGCTAGTTAGCTATAGCTACTTGTTACCTACTCATGCCACTGGCTAGATAACCAAGCTGGTCAAGGGATTTTAAACATGTATTGATTGCACAATAACAATTTAGCAACAGAGAGCTTTGAATAATCTCTTGGAAACTGAATGCAATCTTCAACTTATTTTGGACAGCCTTTTCTGGAAGACATACATGCATGACAATGCTTGTTAACGTTAGCTATTCTTGCTAAAGGACTGCATGGCTATTTTCGCTCATTCTTCATGGTTGTGTTTTAACCATGCTCTTACCCAAATTATTAATCAGGCGTCGTGTCCAGTTTCATAGACTATGGAGACCTCTCTTCTATAATTACAAGTTAAAACCTTGCCTTTTAATCACCGGGGTTGCCCGACCCGCCTTCATGATGTTAGCGATAGGGTGCTAAGCACTTTGCCTGCTAACTTCCAGCCCATAGAAATACGAAGCAGGATAAGTAGCGAAATGCATCATGGGATACTGGAGGACCATGTATAAATCAGTGTAAAACGGGTTCTGCGCTATTAGATTAGATTAGATTTTATTGTCATGGCACATGTATGAATACAAAGTACCGAAATACAGTTTAGCATCTAATCAGAAATGTAAATAGCAGAAAGTGCAATATGTATAGTACGTGCAGTATGTACAATTAAGAGCTGTTATGTACAGATAAGGGCAGTGTAAAAGTGGGAATAGATATGTGCAGATTATGTACAAATAAATGATGGTGGGAATAGTTATGTGCAGATTATTTACAAATAAATTATGGGAGCAGTTATTTACAGATGGGCAAGTGTAAAAGATGGGTATAAATTGGTACTGATTTACAAAAGAGCAATGTGCAGATTAAGTGGCCTAAGTAGTTAATGCACAAATGTTCTATACTATACATAGGCAAATCTACAGATGTACCGATATGGAGATAGATGTAGTATGGATGTAGTATATGGAGATAGATGTAGTATGGATGAGTTCTGATTCTCTGCAGAGTACTCCAGTCTCTGACAGTGCTACCATATCAGGTGATGATGCTACCTGTTAGAATACTCTCAACAGCTGAAGTGCAGACCTTCAAGATGGATGTAGAAACCTTGAATTTCCTTAAATGGCGAAGGAAAACATGTCATTGTCTAGACCTAAAGTGTAGGATTTCTTTGTAATGCTAGATATTTGTAGGCTTGAATATCTCTGACGCACAACAACCATGTGGAATCCATGATAATTCTTCATATAGCATGGCCATGCATATCCATTATAGTTCCATCCGTTATAGTTGGCAAATGACAATTTGGCCTAATAATAAATGAATGCACAAATATTTGATGGTACATGTATTGATTTATTGGGTAGATGTAAACATACATTTCAAATGAAAGTGAAAATCACGAAAAATATTAAATGACTATAGCACTTAGGAGTGGGAATTGATGGGATTTTATCAATATCAATGCCAGTGTTGATTCTGCTTATCGGTCCAATTCTTTATCAATTCCTTACTGTTCAGAAGGTATTCTACTCAGATTTTCAGTATCAGCACATAAGCCTATATACTACAGCTTATACTACTAGGGTGACCAAAGCAGGCTACCATACAGGGAGACAATGTAGAATTGTATTGTGCATTTAAATTTTGTATTCAGAAAGACCCATTGACAGTGGTCTGTAAAACATTTCATCATTGATAAATGAGATTGACAATGATCCCAGTAAATTAAAGCATTCAGTCCTCGATTCTACTCGATTCCCAGTTCTTGATTCACACTCGGGTCTATCCTATACAGAGATGCCAACACAGGATTATTGTATTCTTTTGATGACCTTGAGGGAAATACCCTTCAGTGCCAAAACTGCCTCTCTGCATGCGTCAACAATTTGAGTCGGGGGCAGGAGAAATCCATACCTGCCACGGTCCCGTAGTTCAAATGTGAAAGAGTAGTTGATTCCAAGGTTATAGGCCCAGTCATCTGATCCTCCTGGAGCCAAATCTATATATTGACATGGAACGACAAAATAACTGATCAAAAGAGTATCCTCACAATAAAGAAATATAGACATAAGAAGCTTCATAAAGCTCTGATAGGTTGTAAATTATTTTCATGGAATAACTAAGGATTTAACTTATTCCACCAGAAAGTGTTAGAGATTTCTTTTTGTTCATATACACACAGAACATTCTGGTTCTCAGAAATTTTGTTATGCAAAAGTTACTGGTGCGTACCATAAACTTACTTCCTCTTCCAAGCCCTAGAGTCTCTGAAGTTCAAAACTACTTACATATTGTTCTTGACCCAGGGCCAAATTTGTATTGGTTCCTGTAATATTTCTGGATGTCTTTGGCTGCATCCTGCACCATTTCATTCTAAATAAAAAAAAAAAAACAGTACACATTAACATTTTCAACACTTCTCATGAAACAAATTTAAATCTCTAGTTGACTTCAGTTTCAGCAATTATTAACAGTTCCACTGATTACTGAACATATAGAATGTGAAGCTTGGTTCTGGTTGTTAGCTGCTTTACGAGTCCCCTTAAAGGGTACTGGCCACAGTAGGTGTCATCGCGAGTCCCCCTAAAGCCTGTAACCTGTAAGTTTCAGTTTCAGTGAAACTTTCAAGTGCACACCAGAAACATAAACATTTTCTTTTGCCTTTATGGGCTTCATAGCTAACAGCCTTTTTGGGATGTAAAATATGACATGTAAATATTATTAAGACACTGACTAGCTCATCATGGTTGTGTGCCAGCTCAAATCCACAGGAGTAAGGGAAGAGCAGCATCTGGGAGTAGGAGTGGATGGAGAAGTAGAGCTTTATGGTTCCCTTGTGGCTACGTAGGAAGTTGGCCACTGCTTGTGACTCAGGCTCAGACTCCGGGTACTGCCCACAGTAGGTGTCATCGCAAGGGTTGCTGCTTGCCCCTGTTGCTAGTGTGTCAGAGAAAGAGAGGAATGGTGAGATTTGGAGTCACTAGCTGAATCCCAGTGTCCTCTCTAACATATATAGACATAAACTGTAGAATAGAGACAACAATATACATCTACTCTAATTCAGGTGATATTAAAAGTCATGGGCATACATTGCATGATAGGAGAGATAGCAAAAGAGGAAAGCTGTTAATCTTCACTTACTGCACCAGTTTGCATCAAAGTTCCTGTTGAGGTCAGCTCCAACACAGCCACTAGTCGGGTGTATTGCCCGGTTCTTTCTCCACATACGTTTCTTGAGTCAAGTATAAAGAGGCAAAATCAATTTACTGAACAAAAAATGTGTATACTAAAGCCTCACGTGACCTTGAGTTGCCGGAGTGTATTGTATGACCTACAGTGGTCCAGGTGTATTTGTAGCCATCAGGGTTCATCACTGGCAGAATGTAGATGTCCAGTGAGTCCATCATTTCCGTAATGTCACGGCTAACACCATAATAATCCATGCACTGCCAAGAAAGAATCAAAATGAATATGAAAATAATCTCAGCTATTCAACCCAATTCAGCAAAACCTCTCTGATATGTAACAGAAGTCATGATGGAATTGCCCAAATGAATATGAATAGCACTATACAAAGCAGAGTCTTGTCCTCTGATGCTATTTGTTATCAGGGAAAATGGTACTAACATGGTCCACAAACCACATGCAAAATGCAGGAGCGATCCACTCCCTTGCATGGATCCCACAGTCTACCCACATTGCTTTCTTCTGAGTATCACTTGCTTTGCCAGACAGCTAGCAGGATGGGAACACAGGCAGTATTATTTTCATTATACGACTAGAATATTCCATTAAAGACACTCAAACCTCCAAACATGAAAATATAACTCCATAAACATAAAATATACTGTATATACCTCATATATGTTCATATATGTAAAAAGACTCAAGTATGATTATTACGGCTCAAATATGTTTTTTCCATGTAAAACAACAAGATTATCACCTTCAAGACGTAAAGTGGGCGCTTTTCAAATGATGACCCAATGAGAAGCACCTTCACCATGTCTAGATTCTTACTTGTTGTCTTGTTGATCCAGTGATAAATCTGCCAGCACAAAACCTCTCAGTGAAAAATTGTGACACCATAAAGTTATAACTCTGAGGTGAAAGCTGAAAGAATTAAATTTCTTACATCCTCCAAGGAGTGGTATCTTTCATGAAATGATGGCTGTTTCTGCCTTGGATCTTCTACGGAATCATTCCTGGTCTGAGTCTCAATAAGTTCCTCTGTGTTTTCCAACATGACCCTGTAAATGTTAAATTTGAGGCACTATAAAATGAGTCCAATTGGAAAATACAAATGAATATGAACTAAGAAAATGAGTCCATTGTCTTACTTGTGGGTTAATTGGTTGCTTTTGAGCTGTGCTATTACAGTGGTCACACTCTCTTGGGGGATGTATAAATGGACCTCTGAGTTTGCTGTTATGTGAATTGGCGAAGCTGGCTGCCATAGCACCGTCTGAGAGGGAAAATACTTATAAACTTACAACATCGTGAGGGTTCATCTTTAGGTTAGTAAATCTCAGAGATGTTAGCGTTTACCCAGCCCTTTTTACTTACACCTCTCCCTCCCTCTCTCCCTCTCTCTTTCACACACACACACACACACACACACCTTCACAGAGTATAACATACATCTAATTTTTTCCCACTGAATAACATCTGGCCATACCTCATACTGAGATGATATATTTTTAAGGACATCCACTTGCTCTGATGTTTTTGCAGTTATGGAGAAAACTTTTCCACTGTTCAATACAAAGTAGAAGAATAAATGGTAATGAATTCCTTGCCCATTTAGACTCGAATAACATTTTCATACTCAAGTGCAGTCTGGGCCTACGATTTACAAAATTATCCATAAAAGTGTGATATCATTTATAACAACATAAATCATGCTAGTTGTATGTAAACAATGGTATGAGCAACACATAAGGCACTAATTACTGTAAGGTTGTGGGCCCCATGATTTCAGAGCCCACAAGTGTCCTATCTGTTCTGTAAGTTGATTTTGTTAGGAGGGCATTGAATCGATTAAATGTAAATTATTGCGCAACTGTATCATATATTTAGTATTTAGTATATATTTAGTAAGTACACAATTTTACCACTATCAGTTGGTGCCTTATAGCATTAACAAGACAAGGGAACAATTAAACAAACTTACTTTTCAGCACTGTGGCATTTCTCAGGAAATGTGTTTAAGCTTAGCGCAAAAACTATCAATAGCTGGAGCTTCATTTTCTTTTGACTGAAAACAAAAATGCCTCTTTAAAATCCAGTCATCTGGGACGAGTAGAGAGGGCAATAGAGCAGTATTGATTTTGAAGTTGTTTGTTCTCTGGATTAACTTTTAACAAAACAGATTCTGTATTCTGTTTTGTATTCTCATGATTATGGACTCTAAAGATCTATTTAAAGCAAACAAGTGTTATTTTTATTGAGCAGTTTAAATATGTCAGTGATCATTTTATTTTAAATTACCCTTCATATTTTGCATTAAAATCGCCTGCTCCAAGGCCCTGTCTTGGGAACTAGTTAATAGCCTACATCCACGTCGATAGGTGGCAGCATGCGAACTAATGCTTTATCTGAAGGAAAATGACATCAGCATAACCTGCTACCGGGTTGTGGAAAATGTTGTGTTGTCAACAAGATGTCAGGCCACGATCACTTGAGTCTGTGCCTCTGTGATTTAATCAGGTAATGAGTGTAAGGTTATACACGTATTAACAATTGTACGGTGTACAAACAGACAAACCAAACATATACGGTATTTGTTAGCGAACCTTTGCTCGCACAGTACCCCTGGCGAGTCTTACTTGACTGGTAAACATCGTCAGTTTTTGGCTGAAAATGAATGGAAATGTAGGCAGTCGTTAATGTTTCCATGGGTGTTTAACACAGCGACAGTTTTGGCATAAATGTTAGTTTGCAGTATGCTAACGTTAGCTACGCCAAGCCTAGGTGTCAGTTTGAACAGTTACGTTTGCTATTATAGTTCGTAAGTGGTCATGTTGTTACATTTTACTTGAAGGACACATTACTTTGATTTAAACCATCTCACAAAAAAGATCCGAGGCACCTAGACACCATATAACGTTAAACCCTAGTAAACGCTTTTCCATGGTTTATCAAGGCGGTAAATGGTGGTGATATCCCCTGGAAATAGCTCTTGTGTGAGAGGAACACTGTCCTAATGCATATTATGCATATATTGACTTGTGTAATAGTGTATTTTCCTCTTCTTCAAAGGTTACTTTGGTCGTTGGTGCTGCCATGTGTGTACTTGTGCTTGGTGTTAACCACAGCACTCTTTCTGCTGGTCCTTGGGGTGCGGGCATGGCTGCAGATGAACCGGAAGACCAGACGGACACAAGACCCAGCGCCCGCAGTGGCTTTCTTCCATCCCTACTGTAATGCTGGGGGTGGTGGTGAGAGGGTCCTGTGGTGTGCTCTGAGAGCACTTCAGAACCGGTGAGGAACTCAAGAGTGATACTCTCAGTCACGCCATAAACATGGTGGTTGTGTAATATTTCAGTGCAAGTGATTCAGTTTCAGTTAAAGTGAGTTTCGATGAAATTAAATCTCACACTTCTTTCTCACATAATTCTTTTATAAGGTACCCAGATGTGAAGTTTGTGGTGTACACTGGAGACCAAGGCGTGACTGGAGAGCAGATCTTGGCTGGCGCCCGACGGCGTTTTAACATCACCCTGCCACGACCAATTCAGTTTGTGTTCCTCAAGCACCGTCTGCTGGTGGAGGCAAGCCTCTACCCCCACTTCACCCTACTGGGTCAGAGCGTGGGCTCCATCTTCCTTGGCTGGGAGGCGCTCAAAGAGTTTGTGCCCGACCTCTACATTGACTCCATGGGCTACGCCTTTACTCTGCCCATCTTTCGCTACCTGGGGGGCTGCAGAGTGGGTAGCTATGTCCACTACCCTACCATCAGCACAGACATGCTGTCAATGGTGTGGGATAGAAACCCACGGTAAGACGGGGACAGCACACTGAAAATAACAGCACTGCTGTTATTCCCATTACTAGACTCACACAAAATTGCTGTCATTCAAAATATTTAATTTCTGTACTTAAGTGCTGTAAAATTTAGTCCTGACATATGAACTTCAGTAAAACTGGTAGTTTTAAATCTTGTTACATTAGTACAATAAGTGCTATCATTTTAATCATTCAAGTATCGTAGTACCACAGCAATGTTGTAAGATGTTAACACAGTTCTTGTTTTTGCATATTTGTTCCCAGCTTCAACAATCTGGATTACATCACCAGTAACCCACTGCTGAGTGCTGTGAAGATCATCTACTACTGTATGTTTGCCCTGCTGTATGGGCTGGCGGGGTCCTGCAGCGATGTGATCATGGTCAACTCCACCTGGACACTGGGCCACATCCTGGCACTGTGGCGAGCGCCTAACCGCACCAGCGTGGTCTACCCGCCCTGCGACGTCCAATCCTTCCTCAGCGCTCCTCTGGAGGACGAGCAGGACAGGGAACGCAAGTGTCACTCCGTGGTCTCTGTGGGACAGTTCCGGCCTGAGAAGGACCACCGACTCCAGATTCGGGCCTTTCGGAAACTTCTGGAACGTAAAGAGGGCAGCGCGAGGGGTCGGGAGGCGGTGAAGCTGGTGCTGGTCGGCGGGTGTCGTAACCAGGAGGACGAGGAGCGGGTGCTGATGTTGCGTGGGCTGTGCCAGGAGCTGGCCGTCGCAGACAGGGTGGAGTTTAAACTCAACATTCCCTTTGAAGACCTGAAGAAGGAACTCGGCGAGGCTACGATTGGCCTGCACACTATGTGGAATGAACACTTTGGCATTGGTAAGGAGAAAATCACTTTCTGTTTCCAAGAGATAACTCTGAATTCTGTTGAACTTACAGTGACCCATACTCAATGACAGTGTTTTTTTTTTTTAATGGGTCTCCTCCATATCTCATAAATTAAGGGAATCAGTCTGTGGGTTGCACAAATTTCCAAATTACTGCAACTATTAGTTTGGTAAAATACCATAAAATACCACTATTAATATAAAAAGTCTTATTTATTATATTTACTCTACATTTACATTTACTTTTATGGATACAAACTATGGTTTTGGAAAATACACTCTTATTACAGTAATATAAATCTAAGTCTGTTGTTTAGTTCAGTTGGCTAAATGTGTGTTGATAAGTACGTATGATTTGTGTGTTTCCCACTCCAGGTGTTGTGGAGTGCATGGCGGCAGGCACAGTTATTCTGGCCCACAAGTCTGGCGGCCCCAAGCTGGACATTGTGATTCCATATCAGGGCGGTCAGACGGGATTCCTGGCAGACGACGAGGACAGCTACGCCGACGCCATGGAGCGGATCCTCTCTCTTACTCCAGCCGAACGCATGGAGATCCGCCGCCGGGCTCGGCAGTCGGTCGGCCGCTTTTCCGATCAGGAGTTTGAGGCGTCTTTCCTGGCGGCCACAGAGCCCCTGATGGGAACGCTAGAACGATGAGCAGACGGATGATCAGATGTGGACTGATTCATTGATAAATGAGGAACTGGACACAAGGGGTTAATGGATGAGAGGATGCATGCTTATGTGCAGATATGCATGCACTATCTACCCATCTGTCCTACGTTATCCACCTTAAGTGGGACAAGCACAGGCTTGGAGTGGTGTCCCCCCTCCCATTTCACTGCATTCCAGCCCTGGGCTCTCTCACACCAGGTCCTGGCTGTAAAACCATGGATGACAGACTGACCTGTTGCTTTGTGTAATCTAATACTTCACATGCTGTGTGTTGGGTTTAGTTTTTCTTGCGTCTCCTGGGTCTTGATGCCAGATCTAAGTGTTTTACTTGGTTAGCTGGTGTAAAAGTCAGACAGTGCCATCTAGTGACTGGGAGTGGCTGCAGATAGAGTTACATCCAATGGAGTCAGAGTGAATCAGAGAATGTTTACATCCAACTGATCAACTTAACTGTACTGTACTCAGTGTTTTATGATGTTTCAAACCAAACCCCCCCAAACCTGGCTATGGCCATCCAGCTTGTGTTTGTCTTGCTTCACTTTGTGTTCCTGCATTCCCCAAACCATTTGCACTTCCAGTCCCGGGAAGTTTTATTATAGAACTCTGGCCACTCTGACAATAGCTCTGACTATTAGTCATGTCAGTTAGGTGTGCTAGTGAATTTATAATTATAAATTTAAACTGTTTTTGTTTGTTTTTTCTGTATTTGTTTTGATAAATGGCAACTCAGTTCTGCTTTGTTACAATGCTATCAGTCTCTTAAGTCAATGCTCATGTCTACTGGCAGCGTGATTTTTTTTTTTTGAAATGATGATACAATTGAATGTATTTCTGAAATAAATAATTACATAAGGGCAATGTTGTTTTGTTCTTCTTGAAGAATGTTTGCTCTCATTTTCCAAACCAGAGGGATGTTTTCGCTAGGCTTAGGATGTCAGTGTCTGAGTCTACCTCTGCCAAATATTCTTGCTAGTTTACAAAAACTTCCAGCGTTTCCTGTAAATCATATTGAAACAAATGAAGAACATCTGGTCATCTTGGTATTTTGTTGGATGTCTAGAAACCACATGTTACAAACCTTGAGAGCTGTATGACAAAAGTGAAATGTAATATTATCTAACAAAACTCCTTAATCTTCACAGATAAGACTTTAATCACTAAATGTCCTAAATGAGATCAATGTGACGGAATGTAAGAGAAAGGCTGAACACACAAACATCTCTGCAGCTGCCATTTCCGTGAAGTGTGGTGCGGAGCCCTGGGGCGCAGAGAATAAGTGTGTGTGTGTGTGTGAGAGAGAGAGAGAGAGAGTGCAGTTAAGGACAGGAGAGTTTGTGCGCTGACCACACCAAAGAGCTGCCAAGTCTGATAGGTCATTGTACCGGGAAGTGAAAGGGAAGAGGGGGCAGACCAGAGCAGAGAGGTATTTAAGAAAGCAAGAATTTGGAAGCACTTTCTGTCAAACTGCGAGCAAGATGAAAGTCACAGTGGCTGTTTCTCTGGTGCTGATTTTGAGTCTGGGGGCCTCAGGTGAGTGAGTGTGTGAGCACAGGTGCATGAGTCAGAACACACTGTAAATATTAGCTCAGAGTCAGCTTATCATGACTATCAATAAGTAACAATATGTATCTGGCTTCAAATTGTCCACTGGCAATGAGGTGAAGTTTGGTGTGAATTATACAACTGATAATGACATGTTTTATTCTAATTCATTATTTATGTATGGACATTTCCAACAATGTGGATGGGACACAGGCAATCATAGTATTATTTAAATATTTTTACACATGTAACCTTTATTTTTCATGAAACCTGTACATCTGAAACAGCTTGTATTTCATATAATCACTTATATCATAAAAATGTCAATGTCATCCTATTGGCATTGTGGATGTTGCAAAATCTTCACTGAGCATGGAAATTCCCTCATGGACAAAGGCACATAACTTTGTTTATAGTTCTAATAGTGGTTTATGCTCTAAAGACTGTTTGTTTGTTTGTTTGTTTTTGTCTGAAGCACACAGAGGTGCCCAGTTGATGTAATCTAATGTATGACTTCCTCTCTCAGGCCGCCCGTTCTTCCAATGGGATCTGGCTCCACAAGCTGACAAGGCCATCCAGATGTCTCTGGACCAGGTCAACACTCAGTATGGGAGAGAACGTCTCTTCAGGCTGACCAAGGGTTCTGTCAAGAGGGTGAGACCATCTTAACGGCCTCTTAGGCCCTGTTTACATGTATATGGATGTTTTTATAAACTGATATTTTTTCCATTTATGTTTTAAAATGCATTTACATGTATCAAGTGGAATCCAGAAAATACAGCGTTTTGAAAAATCACTTCAGAGGCCCTTTTAAAAAATATCCCTCTGAAGTGGCTAAAACTCTTTTGATGTGTAAACGAGTCTCAAACGGATAAAAATAAAAATTGATTAGATACATGTAACCAGGGCCTTAATGTCTCTTTTGTTTTGTTCCCTGGTTGCACCTTATTCAGCACAACTCGTTGAAGACATAGCCAAAGATTTTAGAACGTAGCACTCTAGAATCTTTGATAATAACATTCTTTAATGACGTTTGTTTACAGGTTGTCTCCATGGGGCTGAACACACACGACCTGATCATGCATTTTGCCGTGAGGGAGACAGACTGTCTGAAGACGTCTGGAGCGGATCCTCTGAACTGCAATTTCCGCCGAGGGTTCTTTGCGGTATGATTGTGCTCAGTTGCAACCTTGCAACCCAAGTGGTTAAACCTCCAGATTCTGGAGCTAGAATTGTAGGCTTTGGTGACCTCCAGTTAACTGGAGAGCAGAACTCTGTCCCTAAGAAGAGCATTGTTCTGCAATCCAGACATCTGTCCTTGAGTCAGCCTACCCATCAAAGGGGAGAAATGATATTTAAAGAAATCTGAATGGATTTTAGTTATACAAATAATTCAACCAAATATTTCAAATGGTTGAGAGATGTCTTGAATGGTTGACAGTGGATAGGCTATGGCATTAATTCACTTTTATGTGTAAGTCTTGTCCAGTCCTCCACCAAGTTTAACACTAGGATTCCCTCAGACGCATACCTGCCAGATAAAAATGAATGTAAAAGTACACAGAGTTCATTTAGCCAATCCCAAGTTCCTTTATGATTGTTCCCCTCTAAATGGGACACGGGCAACGGTCTAAAGGGCCAGAATGTAAACATGTTTCTACTGTGACAGGATGGCTATATTCCAGTGCCCTCTCTAACCCTAAGCTCGGAACCCTCAATCACTTGCATGAATCTCATGATCAGCTAACTCAGACCAGTTAAGCCTTTGAGGGTTCAGGGTCTAGGGTCAAGGGAGGACACTGGAATTTAGTCTATGGACTGATGTACTAAACTGAATGACGTTGACCAGCACAAGGTCAAGTTCAATGAGTTTACAGCTGGAGTCCAGTCAAAAACAGTGGGCTGGAGCCCTGACTGCAGACAGACTGTTCAGTCCACTGTTCACTGAGTTAGCAGTGCTGTGGCGCTGCCAAGGGAGTGATGTAAGCCAGCACTGCCCTGCACAGTCAGAGGACACTGTGTGGGCAAGGACACTGCACAACGGGACCTCTGCTGCTGCATCATCAGAACAATATGACCCAGTGACTAAATCCCAATGTCCTCCCTCACCCTAAGCCCTGAAACCTCAGACACTGAACGGGCATGAATTAGTCAGTCATAAGAGTTATTCATGACAGTTAAGTCAAGAGTATCTTATCATGAGTACTCAGTCAATGAGTGCTTCTATAAAGTTATAGCTTGATTTGAAGGTGTCTACAGAACAGTGACATGAGCCTGTCATTACATGACATGACACATATCATGAACATTAATGACACTTCATTAATGTTTATGACTCTTCTTAAGTGTCATTTGGTTTTTGTAATGTCTGCACCCCAGACAGTGTCAACTTTATATTACAAAAACCGAATAACTTAAATGACAACATTCATAAACAATGATCAAGTGTCATGAATGTTCATGATCCACATCATGTCAAGCTAATGACAGGCTCATGTCACTCTTATGTAGACACCATCAAATAAAGTATTCCATCTTGTGCTACATACTAATTTTACAGTCATTATACTGACTTGTAGTGGTTTATTCACACAACTTGTCATGTCCAGGTCTAAAATGTTTAGTATTCCAAGATGTATTTGTTGTAAATAGCAATGAAGTGGTAAAATTTTGCCCCATTTCTTGGGGTGTTCAGTCTTACGAGGCTCAGCTTTTGCAATCACAAGACATTTGAGGTGTAAATTGTATTTTTAATCATTGATTTAGAAAATCCAGGCAAACTTATAGTCATCATTGTTGATAGATGGTTAATAAGTGGTTAATGTTCATCATTATTAATGAATGGTTTAAATGTCTTTAGCAACAACAAATTATTACAGCTAACACACAATGGAGTGTTCTGGAGTGTTCTGGGCACTGAAGTCCTGTTTTGATTGTCTCTCTCCATGGTTACTAATCAGAACATAAACACAAATCTCCTTTCCTGGTAGTGGAAACTCTAACTCTCTGCTTCTGTCCCACCCCTTCTCTCCCCATCTCTCATCCCTCCCTCTCCCGTCTCAGGCGGAGGCATCCTGCTACTCCCGTGTGCGGATGTCTGGGGAGAGCGCTCAGGTTGTGGGCCTCAGGTGCAGCCAAGCTGACAGCTCCAGCTCTGAGTCCAGTGAAGAGGTAGGAGAGAGAATGAGAAGAACTAAAGAAAAGTACATTACATAGCCTACAGCTGCTCATAGCTCTGGGTTGGAGTATGTGTGTCACTAAACAGGTTAAAGGTTAAAATAAAAAGCATGAATTTCCCTCTGGGATAAAAATAGTATGAATACTATACCATTTCCCATTTATTCACCAAGGGTAATACACTGATTTTGCAAAAATTCTACTTCTGTAAGATTAGCACATGGGGATAGGCTTGAACTAATTTCCTTCCTGAAATCATGATTCAGATGTAAGTTTAGGAAACTGGGGGGAATACATGGGAAACTGTAGTCAATACATGGTTTTGTTTTTTAGTTTATATAAAACACTTCCCTTAAGTTTATTCACAGAGCAGCTTATATTGAAGAAATGACTGTGTACGTGTAGGAGTGCGCAGAGTTATTATCTGATAATGAATATGCAAGTTTAGGGAGAGTGAATCAGACACGTGGAGAAAATATTGTGTTACTGTGTCCAGTGTATACTCTTGATCCTCTCTATTAACCCTAATCAATGTTGTCTGCCAGATTGGAGGAAGAACATGGATCTACAATCCATACGCTCCAAGAGGTACGTCATTCAGAATTTTGGCATGGTCAGGGGAACTCCTGGGGGTCCAACTCCTCCTGAGGGTTTACTCCCCCTGGGACGGTGGAATTTGGTCTGCCTGGCTCGGAATTATTGCAAATAACACCACAGGGACACTTTATGATAAACAGCTGCCAGCTGGTCTCACTAATGTGGACCATTCCAAAGACATCTGATCATGTGACACGTGTAACATTTGCAGTAGCTTATCCACTATAAGCACATGTAAACCTGTACAGCAAATATACTGTGTATAATATTGAGATTCATGGAGAATCTCTTGATTTACTTAGAACTTATTTGTTTATTTGTACATATCCAGAGCCCGTTAACCCTCCGATTGTCAGCGTTCCCACTGTCGCGCCAGTCAGAGAGAGCCGTACCCGGGAGAGGTCCCCACCCCGAGGAGATAACTTCAACAACCACCTGGAGCAGTTCTAAAATGGAACAGATTCATTCAGCAGTCACCTGTAATGTTGGAGCAGGAGACCTCAATCATGTAGTTTAGATTCTGCCATCCAGTAAGGCCACACAATACAGCTTTGCAGTAAACCACAGTATGAAGCACAGAATTGAAATGCACTCAGTATTATATATGACAAAACAAAAACACTGGTACTGTAACTTTACTTCACTGTTTCTCGCCCTTCAATAAACACCATAATGCTGACGCTGAAGTTGATAATCATTTATCGTACATTTCCCAATTATTAGCCAAGGTTAATACATTGCAAAATATAAAATGCCTTTATCTCTGAGGTTAATGCGATGGGGGAAGGCCATACACGCAAATGCATGATCATGATCTGATTTCAATTCAATATGTAATGTTTAGTAAACTGTGGTTAATATATGGGTTTTGTTTTCTTAGTTTACATAAAACACTGACCAGAGCTTTATACATGATGTGGCTTACATCCAGGAAATGACAGTATCTTAAACGCCATCAAGAGATTAAGAGAAAGACAGACACACAGCAGGGAGTTTGATTTCAACATTTATATATTGATCTTACACTGAAATGCATTTATATAGTGATTTTATCTTGAAAGCAGACACTTTGACTTCATTTCCCCCCATGTGATTTTTATTCCGAAATGTCCAATGCTGGTCCCAGATAGGCCTTCAAACTTCAATACTGGGAAATGTAATGCTTGATTCAGTCAGATATAGGCAACTTTAAATAACTTCCAAATATGTTAAAAACGGGGCCATCCCTCCGGTGGAAATTCACGGAGATCAAATATTGACAGTCAGGTTGTGAGCAGCCATGGTTATGCTGTCAGTGGAATACCTGTGATGCATGTCATTGGCAGGAGGGAGAGGGAGAGGGAGAGGGAGAGAGAGAGAGAGAGAGAGAGAGAGAGAGAGAGAGAGAGAGAGAGAGAGAGAGAGAGAGAGAGAGAGAGAGAGGGAGAGGGAGAGGGGGAGAGAGAGAGAGAGAGAGAGAGAGAGAGAGAGAGAGAGAGAGAGAGAGAGAGAGATCTTCTGTCTTCAAATCACCATTTCATATACACACTGGACCCCAGCACAGGTGAGCACACATGTGTAGCCACCTGTTCTGAAACACTGCAGCTTTGGTGGTGACTGGATGATTGGATGAAGTGGACGATTTCCAAAAGCTAATACTATATTGATGCAATTCTTGTGGATTACGGTACTTTTCAGAAGAAAAGCTTTTTACAATTACTTCCTCAACATGCTGCATAAACAGCAGGAAGTAGCCCCTTAAGTAGCCGACTTAGTGAAAGTAATGAATCTTCAACCTACATCAAACATATTCCTAAGGTCCAGTCATTGGAAGGCAGAGTTACAGGCAGGCAAAAGCAGCTGGAAAAAAAATGTTTTTTTGTCTTTCTTGTTTTGTATAGACAGATACTGCAGTGATAGAAATGAAGAGATTCAAAAAAGAACAAGGCTCAAACCATCACAGCACACATTACATCCAAACATGAGTGACAAACAGCATTTGTTAACATTAAAACACTTCTCTGGGCTTGATTGAGAATGCCTGGTGTGTCCGAACCAACAGCCTAAGCCAAATACTGTTTCTATGGCGATTCACACCAGTTCCATCAAACGTACTCAAAAGTGTTAGAAGCAAACAAACACTCTGAACCCACATCTGGTTACATCCAACAACTACGCACTTCTGCTTCCTCTTGGGGCTTCAACAACTCAAGGTGCGTGGCAAAATCTGACCAAAACCCTAACTCCTTCCCTCCATCCTTCACACTGTCTAAGTAAGGGCACCTCTAAATGTCCTCCTTCATCTGTGGTCCTTGGCTAACTACAGAGAGTCCTTCAGAAAGCATGAGACAAGCTTACAATTTGGAGAACATTCCAGAAATCACATAACAAAGCGGTCCGAATGATTCGTCTGGGTTCGAGTCCAACCACACAGTTTTGCAGTTCTAGTCCAGGGTCATGGAAACATTCTCCTCAACACACACACACACACACACACACACACACAGACACAGACACACACACACACACACACCTCTGCCACAGACTCATCTCAAAAGGCATCTTGTCCAGTACTAATCATTCAATCCTAACAGTAAAATAACACAATCTCTTCCGATATTAAATAATTTTTTATATATAAAAAAGGCTAAACAAAACAAAAAAAGCCCACCCCTTTATCCCATGTACACACACACACACGCACATAACCAGAAATATCTGCGGCAGGTCCATACAGCAAGACTGGTGTATCGATGGAAAGTCATTCTTGAGCAAAGATTTGATATTGATTGCTCATCTGAATCCATGTGAAGACATGAGAGGACTGTGGTCTGGGAGTTTGGCATCTTTTGAGAGTTGACGCATTGATAGATACTAATGTTGAACAACTGCTAAGAATGCTGTTCCCTCACAAAAAAAACAAACCTCTCGAGAGGGCTTTGCGAGGAGTAGTTGAGAAGATAAACACGAGATTGATGTCTTGTTTAGACCTTTTCTTATCTGCAGTCAGTCAATGCGAGAGCAGCTAAGCTTGTTCTCAGGCTAGTTTGTGAGTTTGGTGCCGTTGTCCCGTTTGGGCGGGGCTGGTGGAGGGCCGCGCCGCAGTGTTGCATAGCCTGAGATGTTCCCTGATGTATAGCTACCCCCGTTGATGGTGCCATTGCCCTGCTGATCCAGGAGCAGCTCGGGAGGGGGTGGGGGCAACGCCATGTCGTCCATGGTGGCCGTGGGGTCACCGCCGATACCCAGCGAGCCGCCCTGCCGGCTGCCTGACTTGCGCCTGAGCGACCGGTGGAGGTCTTCCAAGAAGTTGGGCTGGCCCTTAGGGGAAGTAGGTGGTGATGTCGCCAGCTGGTGAACCTCCATGGCCGTGGGGATGGAGTTGGTGCCATTGGTGCGGCGAGCCACTGTAGGGGGAGGAGTCTTCTTCAAGGAAGCTCGGCCAGCGCTCCAGATGTTGCCACTGGACTGGGGCTGGGGGTTGACCACGGCCACACGGGAGGCATTGCCGAGCAGGTCAGCGGGCAGAGGTGGAGGTGGGGGAAGGTCGTTGTCCAGAGGGGGAGGGGGGAAGGTGTAGTCGCTCTCTGGGGGCGGTGGAGAGGGGAAGTCACTCACAACCTTCCCCACTTTGGCCTGAAGGGCCGGAGGGAGGTGGCCCAAGTTGAGTTTCCCCGGTTTTGGCGGTGCTGGAGGCCCAGAAGAGCCACTCGTGGAACCGGGCCTGCTGACCAGGTTCTCCAACCGGGCGCGGGCCTCCTGGTACTCAGCAGACGAGTTGGATTTGATGCTGGAGTTGCGCTGGGGAGTCGGCGGGGGTTTCTTTGCGACTCCTGTCGGGGATTTCTTCAAGGGCGAGCCCCCCCCGGATTTCGGAGGGGTCACGGGAGGCAAGGGAGGAGGTGGAGGGAGAGCGGCCCCGGGGCCAGACCCTGACCCCAACCCAGGCCCTGGTGCAGGTGGAGGAGGTGGGGGAGGAGGTGGAGGTGGTGGAGCAGGAGCTGGGGGGAAGCCCACGCTGTTATCAGGAGGAGGTGGAGGAAACTCAGGCGACTGGTCCTGCACCCCTCCTCTCTGCCACTTGGGTTTAGCCCTAACCGTAGGGGGCGACGGTGGCACCTTGTGACTGTCCATGTGATTGGTGGTTGGAGCGGCAGAGGCCCCTGGGAACTGACTGGCCAGCTGCTTGACCAGAGAGGACGAGGCGGCCGACCTGGAGATGCTGTGCTGTTTGGGGAGGGTGGGGGGTGGCTGGCTCTTCGAGGGAGCAGCAGACGCCATGGGTGGAGGGGGAGGAGGTGGGGGAGGCGGAGGCGGTGGTGGTGGCGGCGGACCGGGAGCGGGCGAATGCAGAGCAGATGCTATTGGAAGCACAGCCGGGCCCGGAGGCTTTCGGGCCGTCTGAGGGGGGAAGGTTTTGGGTAGGGCGCAGGGCGGAAAGACCTGATGGAGGGAGGAAGGTGCTGGAGGAGGAGGAGGAGGAGGAGGTGGTGGGGGAGCTGGTGTGGAGTGAGCCTGGGGTTGCTGAGGGGGCAAAGGAGGAGCAGGTGGGAGAGGAGGTGGTGGAGGGGGAGGAGGAGGTGGGGCGGACTGCGT
Source organism: Tenualosa thibaudeaui (assembly GCA_027481765.1). Taxonomy (NCBI): domain Eukaryota; kingdom Metazoa; phylum Chordata; class Actinopteri; order Clupeiformes; family Clupeidae; genus Tenualosa; species Tenualosa thibaudeaui. The sequence continues at coordinate 2,276,393 of JAIFZK010000226.1, read as the reverse complement.
CAGGAGCTGGGGAGGAGGCGAAGGCGACAGGTCGGTTGGGGGCGGCGGAGACGGAAACCTCTTGAAGCCGTTGGAGGAGGGCTTGGGGGGGATGTGTGCCACCAGAGGCCCCGGGGACGGCGGAGGAGGCGGAGGGAACCCGCTGCTCCGTAGCAACGCAGGTGGAGGCGGAAACGCCGCTCCGGCTGCGGGTCCACGCTTCAACACCGCCATGGCTGAGCCCGGAGCGGGCATACTAGCCGGAGGCGGCGGTGGTGGGGGTGGGGGCGGAGGAGGAGGAGTTGTATCTGCTGGTGGCGGCCAGGAGGCGTTGTCCTTGGCGACGCTGTTGAGCTGCGGTTTAGCCAACTGCGGTGGCGGGGTCGGCAGCTTGTGGGCGCCGCCCCCCTGCAGGCGCTGAATGGTGCTGTACTTGGTGAAGACGGTGGGCGTACTGGATGGCGGTGGGAGGCTGCACATGGGCGGTGGAGGAGGAGGAGGAGGAGGAGGAGGAGGAGGAGGAGGAGCAGCAGCGACTGGGGAGGGCTGAAGATCAGGCACACAAGCCACCGGAGCGACAGGCTGGACCTGAGCCTGGGGTGGAGGAGGAGGAGGGGGAGGCTGTGGGGTTTGTGGAGCGGGTGGTGGAGGGGGCTGAGAGATGGCAGGTGGAGGAGGAGGAGGGGTCGGCTGTGGGATTTGAGGCGTGGGTGGCATGGGAGGGACGTATGCAGTGGGTGGTGGTGGTGGTGGAGGTTGGGGGGCAGGTGGAGAGACTTGTGCAGCTGGTGGAGCAGGGACCACTTGGGGTGCAGGAGGAGGGGGAGTTTGAGGGGTGTGTGGAGTAGGAGGGGGTTGCGGGGCTTGTGGTGCAGGTGGTGGGGGGTGATAGCTTTGGGGAGTGGGTGAAGGTTGGGGAACATGCTGGGCAGGGGGTGGGGGCTGTGGTGTGTGAGGGGTGTGTGGAGGATGGTGGTGGTGTGAGGAATGATGAGAGTGTGAGCTGTGTGATGTGTGTGACGTGTGGGAGGTGTGTGATGTGTGAGAAATGCTGGAGGCTCTGCTCGACTCCGACCTCATCTGGAAGAGAAAATGTAACCACATCAGACCCTAGTTTACATTTACATTTTTGTTTTGGACACATGCTTTTATCCAAAACATCCTGCATTTGTCAGTTACTTCAGGGCCAGCCTGTCCTAGAGCAAACTGGAGTTCAGTGCCTTACTCAAGGGCACAACAGTGGTAGCCAGGATTCTAACCCACAATTTTCAGGCTACTAGCATGCTAGCCAGGTTCCTTTGCTGCTGCACACTCCCAATGCCCTGTTTAAAACATATTGGTGTTTTAGGAGACCAAGATTAAACTGCACTCCTGACAAACCCCGAGTGTAGCATGTCTTCCACCTCTCCGCTCACCTCACCGCTCCATAACACCCATTAACCACACAATACACAATACCCTTTGAATTAGCTTCAGTCAAGTTGCTGTGTAATTTAGCACTGCTCTGGTTCCACGCTAGCAGAGTCACGCAAGAGAAGAGAGAGAGGAAAGTGGATCACAACATAAGAGACAGAAGATTGGGCATTACATTGCACTATTAGCCGCACTTCACATCCCCTCCACGTGTGAGTTGTATACATTATGTCCTACTTGTATATTATGTGAATGGGTGCCTATAGGATGTGTTTATATATTTCCATACGCCCACTGCATGTATGACTATATATTGAATGTATACTCACATGACTACATGACTATATGTTGAATGTATAGAGTTAACATCTACCGGAGTCAAATTTCTTGTGTATGTAAGTATACTTGGCAAATAAAAACTGATTCTGATTGTTCTCTTTCTAAAGCGTTGTAAACACTCACCCGACTAGTCTCCTCCATCTGGGTTCCTCTCTTCCAGGCCTCGGAGAAGATGGAGCTGACCACGCTCTGGGAGCGGGCGTGGCTGGACGACGTGCCGTCAGACAGGCCGCTGTCCGTCACACTCGAGTGGTTTGAGTGAGACTCTGATGCAGAAACAAGAACACAGACGTACTGAGTAAGTAGCATATTGCTAACATAAAAACTGCACTACTTTAAGTTGAAAGTGCAATAGTGTAATAAAAGTGCAGTATAAAAGAGAGATTAAGTATAAGAGGTTAAGTGCATTATCAAAAAAAAAGGATGGAGACCTTTCTCTTTGAGTGTCCAGAGATCCTTATAAATATGGCCGAATCCCAATGTCCCCACTAAGCCCTGAACTATGACCCTCAGAATCCTTACTGCCATGATTTGACGTGATGATTGGCCAATTCATGCCAGGTAAGTCTTTGAGGGTCCAGGGCTCGCGGTTCAAGTCAAGTGGGTTTTATTGTCATTTCAACCATATACACTGTAAATAGTGAGACGACACAGCGTTTCACCATTGATCAAGTGGTGCTACATTTAAATCATATAAAAAGACATTTGAAACAGGCTACATTTGGTGCACACACATTAAAGATATACATAAGGAAGGTTAGGTTAGGTTAGGTTAGGGAGGACACTGGGATTTAGACAGTCTTTCAGACAAGCCCTGTTGTGCTGTTTTGAGACAGAAACACAACCCTTGATTCTAGAATTCTAGCTTCTAGATTCTAGCTTCTATTCTGACTCACCAGGGATGCTGGCTGAACTGCAAGCGGATCTAATACTGGAGCTGGACAGAGAGGCCCAGTCGTAGGCCGCCTCCGTGCGCTTCATGGCCTCCTGGTAATTCAGATACAGCTGCTTCCCATACTGAATATACAAAGACACACACAAACACACACACACACACACACACACACACACAGTGAGTGAGTCTGCCATTGAATATTTCATCATGCAGAGAGCACACTTTAATACATCACTGCAGGCAGTTAAATTAAGGCCACATTAGCGAATTACCTTGGCAATTCGGATTCCATTGACCCACTGATGTAGGGTTCTGACATCATCACAACACAGGTATTTGATGTACTGAGATTTCTTCTGAATCTGAGGGTGCTGAGAAAACAGATAGAAAAGGGAAGATGTCATTACATTAAATTGCATTTATGCATATAGCAGACGCTTTTTATCCAAAGCGACTTACATTTTATCAACTATCAATTGTTCAGGGCCAGTCTCCCCCAGAGCAACCTAGGGTTAAGTGCCTTGCTCAAGGGCATAACAGTGGCAGCTGGGATTCAAACCCATCAACATCATATACACATATACCCCGAAACATATAGTGCTTGTATAGTACAAGATTGATTGTGACCACATAGGACATCATGATGACTGCTAATGAATCAGTCCCTAGTAGAACCCAACTAGAGCTGAAATCTTGACGTTAATCCTGAATTCTCATGTCTCATCAGTGAAATGCATAACATGATCACATATAACCACATTATATAGCTAAACATGTGTACGATATATGTAACTATGATCTGTTACTATACTTGCTTCACAATTTCTTCCATCAGCACTGCAACCATTTGCCACCAGGTGGCAGCATGTGACCAACACTGCATCTATAAAGCCACTGCAGCAAAGCTCTGCTCCTAGAGGCTAATACAGCACTTGGGAGCATCAGAACTGTCATGTTTTGAATGCATCTCCTGCTCTGCTCTAAAAAGAGGGGGTGGGGGGGGGTTGAATGGGACTAGGGCTGGGGCTGTGTCTCTACACAATGGCTCAGCTAATCCCAAGATGTGCAGTCCATAAAAACACAAGATCCTCCGAGAGAACAGATTATTATATTCATTCAGCAAAACAATAGAGGCAATCAATATAATGCTAGAAGTTTTATTTTAATTTTATGAGCCAATGCTCACTTTGTGTTTGTGACCTAATCTGCAGCAGCAGCAAGGATTTGAGGTGCGGTTTAAAAATAGAAACCCTGGCTGCCTCGTGCACGCCTTGTAGGTCTCATCTAGGCCACTTCAATTTAATAAAACACTTTCACTGAGGTCCATCAGTGGCAAGGAGCTATGATCACACCCTAATAGATTTCTGGAGATGATATGACCACCAGCTGCAAGTCTGACCCTCCCAGCACCACACACACCCTGACAGACATATACACACAGACACAGACACAGACACACGCATAGACTCCTCAGCCGAAACCCCCCTTAAAAGCCCAGACTTCCTCTTGCTGCAGTGTGTGGCCTGCTTTAAGAGCCTCTTCTACAGGAAGGAATCATTCACTTTCTATGAGACCCCGTCTCGGGGTGAGGAGGGGTTCTGATGGAGAGTGGTATTTATAGTCGGGCAGTGCCAAGGGTGACACACACACACACACACACACACACACACACGCGCACACGCACACGCACACGCACACGCACACGCACACGCACGCCTGGCAGATGGCTCTGATATATGAGCCGTCCGTAGCGATGGTTGTGATGGAGCAGTAATGTCATTAAGACACACAAGAGGACCCTGTCACAGACCCTGAGGAATTAAGCTACTTAGAGAACACATCCATTGTAATGGGGTAATGCGTGCGTGTGTGTGTGTGTGTGTGTGTGTGTGTGTGTGCACACGCGCATATGTGTGTGTATTTCCATCTGTATTTCTATCATACTACCATCGCTTGTCGGCAGAACATATTTATTTGTGGTGGCCATAATACTATTCATATTGCTCCGGTTGTGTGACATAAAATGGGATCTTGCTTTGATTTATCCCACCAAGGTCTGTCATTGGAATTATAAGCAGCAGAATCAAACCAACCACATCCACCTAATGGATTTCTGGCAGACGGCCTTGTGTGTTATGACCATCCCCCCCCTCCACACACACACACACACACACACACACACAACCCCCCTCTCCCTCCTGCCCCGACCCCAACACTTTAAGTTGCTCCCTGTTACAGTTCAATATCAGTGTGTCATACTGGCGGTTCTCACACACACACACACACACACACACACACACACACACACACACACACACACACACACACACACACACGCACACACACACACACACAGAGGTGTGACTACCACACTACTAGACAGAATGGGTTTTTACCTTGAGGGCCAAGCAGTAGTCAGTAGGTGCCTTGTATTTGCTGCGGTAATCTTGGCCATAGTACACATTCACATGGTCCAACTGCAGGAAACACACCAGATCCCTGGAGGCCTATAGACACACAAACACACACAGACAAACACACACACATTTTAACACTCACATTTTGCATGCATAAACACCACATCAAACCCACTTGATGATTAGACAGTTATCATTTGCTGTGAAACCATTGAATCCCAATGTACTCCCTAAGCCCTGAACCCTTAAAGACTCAATTCAAACACAATGTTGATTATCATACGAGTCCTCGAGTGTTCAGGACTGCGGACTTCCACTGGAAATTCAGCCAAGTTCTCTTTCTCTCTTGTTACTCCCATTGTCTGCAATTGGCTGTGTTCACCAGCAGAGGGAGCTGTGGCCATGACTGCTACCAGTTTACAGGGAGCGTGAGAGAGAGGTGGTGCTGAGTACTAGAGTACTGCTCTGATGCTACTGCATCTTCCTGCCGAATCAGCTCCTATAGTCTGTCATCAGCAGGAGGACAGGGGTCAGTGACAGTGATATGACACGACAGGAAGTGATCTGTCATCACCAGAATAAACAGGAAATGCCTCACAGGGGGGCCCACATGGCTCTCTTAAAATGAGGGAAAACTGCCAAGCATTCCATTAACACACACACGCACACACACACACAAGGTCCCAAACATTTACCCATGCACACATGCAAGCATGTGCATGAACACGCACACACACACGCGCACACACACACACACACACACACACACAGTATCTCTGAGAACCTGACCTTGGCCTTGCCCTTAGGCACAAAGTAGATGCCGGATGCACGCAGCAGGAAGTAACGTTTCTTCCAGGACTTTTTCCCATCATCCTTCAGCCACAGCACCCCCTCGATCTCAGGGACACACACCGAGCTACCACAGAAACACTCCTGCAGGACAGACGCACACACACACACCGCAGATTTATTGCAAAAGAAAAACCAACAGTCTTCTTGAGATAGTGCCCCAATCCCAATATCCCAGCCCAAGCCCCAAGTATGAACCCTCCATGATGGCTGATTCAGACCAATTAAGGGGTTCAGGGCTTAGGGCCTGTAAGGACACTGGGATTTAGGCAGTGTGTGTATGCAGATATTGTTTTATTATACTGTGTGTGTGTGTGAGAGTGAGAGTGAGTGTGAGAGTGAGAGTGTGTGTGTGTTTGTATACATGCACATATGTGTGTGTGTGCACATACAGATGTCTATGTGTTCTATGTGTGAGTGTATGTTTCTAACCTCTAGCAGGGCCTCTTTGTTTCGGTCAGCCATCTCAGATGTCTCCTTACGCCCCAGCAGGTAGTTCTGTTGACACCAGCAGAGATGTGTGTGCCACACTTTTAATAGGACACTACAAACAGCTCGGTATCTCTCCCAAACACAACCTAAACTGTGCTAAAGATACTTCAGTTACACACACACACACACACACTTATTCATAAAACATGATAGTCAGTCATACATAATTTCACAAAGACACTACTGAATGTGTTATAAAGGGAGTCTAGTGTGTGTGTAAAGTGTGTGTGTGTGTGTGTGTGTGTGTTTTATCGGGCAGTATGCCACATTCAGCAGGCTAAGCGAGCACACTCATGTCTAATGCATTAAACATCATATTCATTCATATGTCTGTAACCTGGACTTGACCCAGTGTACACACACACACACACACAGACACACACACACACACACTCTCACACACACACACACACACACACACACACACACACACACACACACACACACACACACACACACTTACTTGGTAGACTCCATGCATAAGACATTCAGTAGCTGTCACTGTGTTAAATAGTCAGTGTGACAGGGAGGAAAAGTAAGTTGAAATGTAGGGGGAAGGGGGAAATGTAGGCCATGTTAGGTGAAAAGAGGGTCCTGAGAGATGATGTTTTGTGTATGTGTGTGTGTGTGTGTGTGTGTGCGCGCTAGGTGGATTTCAGCAAAATTCATTAATGTATGATCTTCACCGTAGACTTGTACAAGTCTCTCTGTGTGTGTGTGTCTTTATATAGGACTTTTGGGTATACCTGGGGGTTCTTAAAGAGGGCATATTTCTCAATACGCTCAATGAACATGAGTTTGTTCTGGCTGTCTCTGGTCCAGTTCAGCAGATTCTCCACCAGATTCTCATGGTCCTCAAAGATGCGCTCTGATCATGGGCAGAAGAAATGAAGTTAAACAATTTTTTTCCAAAATGGGTCATTTAACTTTTCAAAATGAGCAGTTTTGTAACAGGTATCTATGTCTTTTATACAGATGTGTGTGTGTGTGTGTGTCATTTTTAGGGGAAACACCCTGGCAAAAGAATTTACAGAATTTACAAATTGACCCAGACTATGACACAAGTGTGTGTGTCAAGTTTGTGTTTGTGTGTGAATGCATGTGCGTGCATGAGTGTGTGTGTGTGTGTGTGAGACAATGCATGTATGTGTGTGTGTGTGTGTGTGTGTGTGTGTGTGAATGCATGTGTGTATGTGTGTGTGTGTGTGTGAGAGAGAGAATGCATGTATGTGTGTATGTGTGTGTGTGTGTGTGTAAATGCGTGTGTGTGTGTGAATGCGTGTGTGTGTGTGAATGCGTGTGTGTGTGTGAATGCGTGTGTGCATGCCCTCACAAGCCTTACCCATCTGGAGCTCTGGGATAGTCTCCACCAGGGCCCAGTCAGGGCTGTAGCCGCAGTGGGACTTGTCCAGCAGGCTGTCCAGCACCTGCCGCACGGTCTGCCTTTCATCCACCATCATGGTCTTGGAACTTTCGTCTGACAAATGCACCCGGATCACCAGCTGAACAGACGGCGGGAGAGAAGAGGAGAGGAGGAGAGGAGAGTTAGGCTCCATTAACAAAACAAGCAGTGTGTAAACGGTGTGTGTATGGCTGCGCTCTTGTATACACACCAAAAACGACTCCAGGGCAAAGTGGCTGCTATCAGCTCATCTATGGAGACCTATGGAGATCATTTCTATGCTAGCATCCCTTCTATTTTAAAGCGCTCTTAGGGTTGGAACGGGGTGTGGCTTGAGTCATGTGTCACAAGTGTGCAAAGTCTAACTTGTTAACCTGCACGCCCAATTTGAAACAGCACTAACCTGTGGCCACCATGCTTGCACCACTTAAATGAAAATGAGTCCTTAGAGAATTAAGACAGAATAAAACAACAACAACAACAATAATAATAGCAGCTTGGTTTTATAGCCTTTCAAGATACCCAAGGTCACTTGTGTATATGCATGTAATAACCCAAGGTCACTTGTGTATATGTATGTAATAACAAGCTATTGGAATATATTTGTTTGTCTGTTGGCGAGCTCATCACAGTTTTTACTGTAGTTGTTATTCTGTGATGTGAAGTGCACCCGGATCACCAGCTGAACAGACGGCAAGAGGGGGAGAGGGGATGGGAGTTAGAGGATAAAGTCCAGTAACAAACTAGGATGAAGATCTCCTCAAAACCCAACTCCTAATGGCCCAGCCCAATCATCTCCAGGCCAGCTTACACTGGCTTTCCCATGAGGGAGAGTGACGAGTAAATCCTGCTCTCAATCCATCGTGGGCGTTCTGTTTTTGAGATCGGCCAGCTTGCGTGTGTGTGTGTGTGTGTGTGTTTGTGTGTGTGTGTGGGGTGACCTCTGCGACCCTGGGGAATAAAACTCACTTGCTCAGTCAACATCCCCCCCCCCTTCTCTTGGTGTTAATCTCCTCACACATGCTGGTGCTGATGAACACCCGGCGAGCAGAGAGCGGCATGCCAATGAGCCGACCTGCTGCCCGCACACTGTGCCAACACACTGACCCACATCCACTTGGCACCCACAGCTTTCACCCATCCACCCGTTCAACCATCGACTCCTCTGTTAGGTTTGCAACTATTAATCAATTAACCAATTAGCCGTCAACTACTTCATTGATTGACAACTATTAGGGTAATCAGTGGTTTGTACCATTTTTAATGGATACCTCAGAATTCCCGGACTGCAGTTTCTTAAATTTGAAAAACTTAAATTCTACCGGCTCCTTTAGAAAACGAAATATATTCAGCCTGTGGACAAACTTATGATCAAAATGTTCACCATTTTCTGACATTTTAGCAAGCAAACAACTAATTAAATAATAAGAAAATAATCAATATATCAATCAACCGTGAAAACAATTTGGTCCTTTGTAGGACCATTCTCAAATGACAGACGCTGTCGATACATTTAGTCAGAGAATAACTTGCAGAAAGAAAACAAAAAAAAGAGGATAGATATTCACAGGAGGAAAGCAATCTATGCACACCATGTGGATCAGGGGGAGTAACTGAGCTCAGCTCGGTTCAACTGGCAACGGACTTCTACTTGGTGATTATCAGTTATCATTCAGAATAAGGTTAAAATTTAATCGCTATATTCTGGTTAGGTCACCGACATAGCCTTGTTTTGGCCCCGACATGCCAATTGAACATGTGCACATGTGGGAAAAAAATGTTCAGGTAAGAAACATTTTCTGATTAGGATGTATACATGACCCAGTTTCTGTTTAATTCAGTCATAAACGAGGGGGTTTATTCAGTTTTTTCAAAAGCGGAATACGGCGAAATTTGGAATGTCACCCAAATATTGCCAAAATTCTGGTTAGCACAGGAATCTTCCCTGCTTGTAACAGCAGTCGGTGTGTTTCTGTTGGAACTGGAAGTGAGTTTGAGTGAAACGTGTTTTCTTGCTCTTGCGTAAGCCCATTCAGGAGCAGACGGAGCCGCAGTGAGATATCAGAGCGGCTCTCCTCTCACTCCTTCTCTCCGTTTCACACTGCGTTTGCCGGCCTCCGCAGAGGCCAATCTGTTTTGAAAAGGCAGATTAGCGGCCGGCCACGCCTGGGGAGCCGAGTCTGTGTGCATGTGGCTCAATCCAGCTAGTCTCACTCCAGCAGTCTTTTGCTTCATCATATAAAATAGCCCCCCCCCCCCCCCCCACACACACACACCCCTTTTGATTCACATCGTACCTTGCATGTTTTTGTCTAGTACAAAATCCTCAATCTGAATGTGCTGGAATCTTCACGCCTTCTCTCTCTCTAAGTGCTCTGGTTTTCAGTGATTAAACAACCACAAACCTCCTTTTTCTACACACACACACACACACACAATTTCATACTGATTTATTATTCATTTACTAGATGAGCGCAGACTAACAAGTGCCTTATTTCTCCTTCAGCATGAGTTTACTGGCCTGACTCACTGCTGTGTGTCTGATGACTGTGGTTGGTGGCGGAGCTTTGTGTGTGTGTGTGTGTGTGTGTGTGTGTGTGTGTGTGTGTGTGTGGGGTTGATGCTCCGAGAGAGACGACATCTATTGTTCCCCCAAGAGAGAGGCAGAGAGAGAGGAAAAAAAAGAGAAAGAAAGAGAGAGACAGAAAGCCAGTCAGTGAGAGATGGAGAGAAGAAAAGAGATGGAGAAAGTGTCTGTATGTGTGAGAGAGAGAATAGAGAGACAGAGGGAGAGAGAGAGAGAATACAGAGACACAGAGAAAGAGAGAGAGAAAGAGAGAAGGAGAAAGGGAGAGAGAGAGACAGAGAATAGAGAGACAGAATGAGAGAAGGAGAAAGGGAGAGAGAGACACAGGGAGAGAGAGAAAATAGAGATACAGAGAAAGAGCGAGAGAGAGAGTGAAGGAGAGAAGGAGAAAGGGAGAGGGAGAGAGAGACACAGAGAGGGGCACAACCATGCCCAGTGGTTATCAGGAGCCAGGGCCCCAGGCTGCAGCCTCAGTGCATTCAGCCACTAATCTGCTGCAACTTTAGCCCTGTTAAGTCTGATTTATTTCTGCTGCCTCTTTTATTGCCCCTCAGATTCTAAATCCCCCCAAATACAAATATGCCCATACAGGCACGCGTGCACTTGCATACACACACAGACACGCGCGCACACACACACATGCACAGACACACACACTGCAGTGACCTATTTTTGGCTGTGTGCACGCCGGAACTCTTGTCTCAGAGGAGTGTGCGGGGAGAAATGGCATGCTGTGTCTACACATCTGTAGAGAGGGTGTGTGTGTGTGTGTGTGTGTGTGTGTGTGTGTGTGTGTTTGGAGTCAACTCACCTTTTTCACCTGAGCCTCTTTGATCTTTTCCAGTGCCACACGGATCTTCTCTGCCTTCAGTTTGGCAGCTTGCTCCTCCTACACACACACACACACACACACACACACACACACACACAGAGTTAACATAAAAAAGCATCCCCCATGGGAAGCCACAATGACACACACAGTCTCAGTGCATTAGCAAACAAAGACGAGCAACACCATGTACAGACACAAACACAAACCCGATGTGACAGAAAATCTTTAAAAAAAACAAAAAAACAAAACAAAAAAAACAGACAGAAACAAACAAAAGAACAAACAGAAAAGGAGATAAATGACCAAACAACCACATTCCACACAGAGGTATATCACACAAGACAAAACACAGAACACAGACAAAACACCAGCAGGAGAATGGCATGAATGAACCATGACTGAACAGGTGGACATCCCCCCCCCCCTCCCCTCCCCTCCCCCCTTACCTGTGGCTTCCAACAAGCGGTCATCATCTTGGCACCTCAGCGATGGTGCTCTACAATACCGTCCTTCACGCTCAACTCACCACCCAAACGTAAGCACCACACACCCGCAATTTCTTTAGAAGATGGCTGTTCATTGTTCACCAAGGATTCTATGACACCAAGCGTCTTCGTCCTTTCTTTTCCTCTCGCATACACACACACACACACACACACACAAACCGACATTCAACAATGGCACCAGGTCTATTTCCACAGACATCCAAATGGACACGGATGTAGGAGTCACTGGTTGTCTGGAGTCACTGTTCTTGAAGAATGGCTGTCAAATAGATTTTTCTGGAAGATCCTTGTTCCAAAGCAAACCTCAGAAAACCACCTTCAGGGAAAAGACCAGACTAAGGAATTTGTCGGCAGAGGTCCATTCAGAGTCGTGAGGACAGTCCTCAGGCAAAAGCCAGTCTAGGGGATTGACCCCTCCAGAAATCCTGGGGGATGTTGCCGTCTGTCTTGTCTTATCGTCCAGAGGTGTTTGACTGGAACACTCAACACAAAGATTGCAGAAGAGGTGCTGCTGCACGCTTTAAGTGGTTCTCATGCCTGCTTCTCTCCTGCTCACTGAACAGCTAGCAGATCATCACACACACACACACACGCTATAGTACCCACACCGGCCTCATTCAATGGAAATCTCTCCTCCACACACTCTCTCTCTCCCTCCCTCATTCTCTCCCCCTCGGTCTCATGCTCACACACTCACATACACACACAGCTGCATGACACTGGGAATTTAGCCAATCAAAGGCTTTAATCCCCCTCACACAAACACTGGGAAACCCTGCTGGTTGGCAGAGACCAGGACCCTCTTCCCCCACCTAGAACCAATCAAGTAATTCCCTCTCTGTCCAGCACCCAATCAGAATTCGCCATCAAGTGTCCAACCAGATGACCCATTTCCTGACTCTTGCCCAGAGGGGGTTGTGGGAGGGGTATGTGGTGTATTGGCATGGACAGTCTGGGGCAACTGGAGAGGGGCATTTCTTGAATGGGGGATGTGTTGGGTGTCTAGTGACCGCATGTACAACCTGTGACCATTGAGACCATGGGAGATCATAAGAGACCAGGGAATTTCTGAGAAAGTGACTAAAGCCATGGTGGAATATACTTATATTATGCTAGACTGTGGAGGGGATCAAAGACAAACACACACACTAATCTTAATTAGAAACATGTGCTAGTGAAGGAGTGTATCCCCATAATTCTGTGTGTTATATTTTAGCTCCACTGTGTCACAGAACAGAGCAAGAAACTGTGGCAAACCATGGAGAGGTTGGGTACAGGTCTCTGTGATTTAGAGGTAAAGTATGCTTGTGTGTGTGTGTGTGTGTATGTGTGTGTGAGTATGTGCATCACAGCAGCAGCACTGACAGTGTATGGAGTGTGTGTTCTATCAGCATGTCTCTGCTCTCTGCACTGAGCCCAAGGCTCCTCCATTGTCAGGAAAAAAAATCGGAGTGAGACTGCCAGTGGAACAGTGCCGGGTGCCTCCTATATAAAAAGCCCTGATTCCCTTTGAAGTCTTGTTCTCACCCTCCCCACACACATACACACACACACACACACACACACACACACTCACACACACACTTTCTCTCTCGCAGATGTTCCTCCTCAACCAATCTGCTCCGATTCTCAGGCAGTCGGAGTAGGTCACACGGTGAAAGAGACAGAACTGAACTGTGGCATTCTGAACAGATATGTCTCTTATCTGTGGCTTTTCATGAAATGTACTGCAACCGATCAATACCAGTAATCTTTTGACTATTAGATGACTTCTATTTGGAGAGACTACTGCTGTATGACTGCTTCTCTGGTCCCTGTATCTTTTCTAAGAGAATATCCTTCCTTACAGAAAATGTATAGGAATTTTTGGCACAATAGCTAATTGATCCAGTAGAAAACACTACTGCTCACTGACTACTTCACTCCCTCAGTGTTAATACACAGTGTTACTACAACTCAAACTGGACACACTGGTTATACACATAACTTAGCACTTCAGATTTCTCTGCACACTGAGACTGTACTCACTGGCACGGATATGTGCTGGTCTGGCATATTTTCTCCAAAGCCTGCCATGGGTAGATCACATGGGAATTAGAGTTTAATTACATTCCCATGCATATTAACAACTGACTCAGTGCATATATTAGCCGCGGCCAGTCCAATCAGTGAAGCCCTTTTGTCTGGAGCTGATGACTGCTGATAGGCAGACATATTTGATTAGGATGCTAATGCTAATAGCATTATTATTGCCCCCTCCCCCCCATAATCTGAGATTGAGCATTTGGTGTGTCTTTCAACACGACTGTTGCTAAGATACTGATACTTTTTACGGTGGCGTAAGTCATTGGCCAGTTCACAAACAAACACACACACACACTTTCTCTCTTACACACATCTAACCTGTCCAAACTATATTCTGCTAAAGTGAGTGTGAAATTGTGAAAACTCCTTTTTGTAATGTTTGCAAATGTTGATAACTACGAAGCAAACTGCTGAGAGAGCTAAGATGATGAACCAATCATATTAGTCTGACAAAATACAAAGACGGATTAAAGCTCACTAATGTGTGTGTGTGTGTGTGTGTGTACGGTGCTGGCTAAACAAAAGCACTCTAATTGGCATAGAAATAATCATGAATCTGTGACCTACAAATCAGTGTGTATTCAGTCTGTCATACTTTTACAAAGGGACAGCTACCCTGACAGACAGACAGACAGACACACACACACACACAAATACAAACACACTCTCTCACACACACACAGAATCCCCACCCTGTAAAAATGAACAGCCATTTTCTTAAGACATTCTCATACCATGTGTTATCAAAAGAATGTTGTCCCATTACAAATAGATATATGCCATATTCACAGCCATATTTATGCCATCTACTGCTGGTTGTTTTTTTTTTTTAATCACGACAGACAGACAGACAGACAGACTGAGGGTCTCCACACACGGGTGCGGACATGAGTGGGTCTATGTTGGATAACCTTAAATTTCATTGTTTCCAATACATCCCACACACTGCCCCAGCAAACGTTTACCACCTCTGCATAGATTACAATTTAGGGTCCGGTTTCCCGATAGCCATCAGTCTTAGCACGCTAAGAAGACTTACCAAAGTCTGACTTTCAGAAGAGACACTTAGCTACGAATGTGTTGGGAATCATGCCATAACCTTAAAGTAGAGGTTAAGATAGCATACAACTTGGAGTAACTTAACGTTAAAAAGTTTTTGGGAAACCAGACTGTTGGCACCAGTCAATGAAATCTATTTTTTATTAAATACTTGCCCTGATGTACGTGGGCAAGTGTCATTACAATTATGACACTGGCAGCCATGTACTGAGGCATGCACGTCCCAGAAGGCCCCTGACCCTGCCCCTATGACACGTCCGTGAACAGACATACTGGCAAGCCTAATTCTCCTTACTGTGTAAAAGGACGGAGTTAAAACACATTTAACACAAAGGATTGCATAAGGGAATGCAGAGCAGCACAAAGTTCTCTGAACAGCTTTAACACATTCAACAGACCAAAAACACTTACATTTTCAACACAAAACAACATTTAACATTTAAAGTCTTGGATTTCTACTAGAAAAACACTTAAACGGTTAACAGTTAAAAAAAAAATCAATACTATGTCAACCACAGAAGCATAGAGGACGAAGGAAGTAGAGAAGGTTATTTGATGGCAGAGTTGTGAAGATGTTAATGTGGGTAAACAAAACAACAAATAAAAACAAACAAAAACAAACTCAAATAAACAAAAAACATAGCAGCTTGACAGGACCACACAAAACACGGATCTGACTAGGAAGAGGGTGTGATTTCTCAATCTAGAGCTGAAGAATCAGCCAATCAGCATGCAGGCAAACAGACAGATAGAAGTAGGAAGCAGTGTGCGTCACCTTGGTCAGCAGGTGAGAGGGCTTTCCTGCAATGCTTTTCAGAATCAGAGATGTTTCTTTGTCCAGATACGAGTGCTTGGTGCGGAAGAGAAACAAGATAGATCAGTGCAATGATTTTGAAAATGATTTATGAAAGTACACACACATGAGATCTTGTTCTGATTTCTGTTTAAAAGAAGTGAAAGCCTGGAAAACAGCAATATTGATTGTGATCGTTAATTTGGCAGCAAGGAGAAAATTCCTGATAAACTCACAACTTTTTCAAAAGCTTCAAAGCCCATAACTTGCAGCTGTCCAACACCACTCTGAAATTAAAGCACTGGTCCAGAGTCAATCAACTCATAGCCCTGTTGTTCAGGAAGTTCTGTCGGTAGGCATAGCCGTTTCCCTGTGCCCTCCCCAGTTTTCATTAGCTCCTGGTTTGCAAATTCGATCTGTGTACCAATTTCAATGTTCTTACACCTCCCAACAGCAACCTGAAACCACAGGGACATGGGTTGACTGACCTTTCCTTTAACCTTGTTTGAGAGTCACTGCTTAGTGGCTAGTAACTTCTGGTGGGTTTGTGTATAATCATCATTCCTACCGCTGGTGGAGGCTCATGATGATGCTAGTGTTTAGACCACCTACACAACCCTTGGAAACCATCTGTGGCATTTGTGCAATTACCCAGAGTGATGGTTCACCCCACAACTTTCACCCACTCACTTTGTGCTCTCTCTCTCTCTCACACTCACACACACACAATAGACTTAACATGCAT
>JAIFZK010000226.1:2245000-2252500 GCA_027481765.1 Tenualosa thibaudeaui | reverse complement strand
AGTGGGAAAGAATGCTGGGTGTGTTTTAGCTGTGTGTGTGTGCGCATGCACATTTATCAATGTGTTCCTGAGCCAGACTATAAGAAAGTAAACACCTCTGCCCTTTCCCTTAGCCAGGGGCAGGTTCTTGAGGCATACGGCTCACAGTAACCCTTTACAGAAACACACACACACACACACTCTCTCTCTCTGAGGACTCGAGTCACACTCAATCTCCAGTTGTCAGGGCCTGATTTTCTTGGCTTCTCCACAATGGGACACAGAGAACAGCCTACTTAACCAAAACATATGCAATATGTCCAGAGACTACAATAAACAAAAAAAGAAGGTGGCACTTTTCTGATAGACGGCAACATATAATTGCTTATGACAACTTTGAAAAGACAATAGAACACTTGGAAACAATAAGACTAGGGATAGTGTGGGCTGAACAACCCATTGTGGTCCTCAATTTGTACATTTTGTTGCAAATCCAAAGAAGTTGGTCCTCCTGGAGGGAATTCTGGAGATGTAATGACAAAGCCATGCTACGCTTGGGATTCAGCCCATTTGCTGAAATGCCCTCCTACTGTTCCATGGAATCGATCCAGCTATTGCGCAAGATGTCAAGTGAAACGCTTGGGTTTGAACTAAAAATGGCATTGGAAAGACATTTTTCGTTTTTTAGAAATTAAAGGAAACATTTTGAAATTTCAGGACCCGATCCACATTAAAGGGCAAATAATTCTCTCATGATGGTTCAATGGAAATGTGGGCAAATAACTGCCAAGGCATGTGTTTGTGGGGGCTAATTTTAGGTCCCCTTATGGGACTTCCACCACAATGCATGTTATGAGGCAGGGCTGCGGGATTTTTTTTTTATCCTCTCCATTGTCCTCTCAGTCATCTGACTTGTCCCTTGACACCCTGAGAGAAATCAAATCTGCCTCTTGGAGGAACCAGGGCAGACTGTTGGTTTTGGCAGAGAGAGCAGAGTGGGCATGCCTCCCCTTGGATGGTTCAGCTTACAGACACTGCCAGCTGGTGACTAGGACAAACCTTAAAGCAAGCAAAGTCTGAAGACATTTTGAAAATGTCATAAGTAAGGTAATTGGCTATTCTCACAGCCTGTCCCAAAACCTGACGACAAGCACATGCCTGAACACAAGTCCTGCATGACTGAGACCTGAAGAGACCTAAAGTGTCAAATGTACAGGCACACAGTCTAATCCAGGGGTGTCAAACTCATTTTGATCACGGGCCACATGAGCATTACGCCTTTCCTCAGAGGGCCATCTTACCTTGTCTACATGCGTGACCACAAACTGTTGGGTGAAAATAACTCACATTTCTGTTGTTGATGTTTCTGAACATCACCGGCCCAGTCCTAATGCATCTGTGTTCTGTTCTGACTTCCTCAGCACTTACTTATTTCTTCCTTCCTGTCAGTGAGCAGTTCCTTGATGCACCTCATAGTTGAATTCAATAGAACAGCAGCCACAGGGGTGATAGTGGGGCCTTGGCCTCCTTCTGCCCTCCTTCCCTGCACTGGCGTTATAAGTAGTAGAGTATGAGTAGAGTAGAAGAGTATGGCGTTATAAGTAGTAGAGTATGAGTAGAGTAGTAGAGTATGGCGTTATAAGTAGTAGAGTAGTAGAGTATGAGTAGAGTAGTTGAGTAGTAGAGTATGGCGTTATATGTAGTAGAGTATGGCGTTATATGTAGTAGAGTATGAGTAGAGTAGTAGAGTATGGCGTTATAAGTAGTAGAGTATGAGTAGAGTAGTAGAATATGGCGTTATAAGTAGTAGAGTATGGCTTTATAAGTGAGTAAGGGGGACAGAGATGGACTTCATCTGCTGACCTGCAAAGACTTGACTACAACTACACGCACGCACACGCACACCTGCATTCATATCCCCAACGGGCATACACATAAAACTACCACTCCCTTAATAAAACTACCACTCCCTTAATGAAGACTTCTCTGCTCTGTGTACATGTCTGTGTGTGTGTGTGTCTCCACGTCACTCTGTATGTGTCTGTACTATGTATGCCCCTCAAGCCTCTGGAAAAAGTATAAACATGCCAGGAAAACCAGAGACAAAGAAAGATGTTTTAGTGAAGATAATATTTTTTAACTACTCGCTTTGCACTCACTGACCCAAGATTGAGGATTGGGTCTTTGTGGCTTCTTAAGTGTGTTAAGTGTTTTCTGTGTGTGTGCGTCACTAACACTTTTTAAAGTCATACGTAAGACTATCCAGACTATGCGTCACTACTGCAGCAGCTGTTCCCTAATGGAGTTAGCCTGCCAGAACAGAACACTGTTGTTTGCCATTTTGCAGTGCAGTGACCCACCTCACACACACACACACACACACACACACACACACACACTTACGCACACAAACAGGTTGTCATGTTTTTGGCTAGGTGACAGACACAAACCAATGGCTGGTGTGTTTGTAGGTCAGACGCTAAACATACTGACAACGTGTGTATATGAGGAGTAGAATGTTCGGCTCATCCTAAACACGTAGTCCATCTAGACTACACAATAGTGACTCAATGCTGCCCTGACTTGGAGGGCTTTGCACGAATGTCATTTCATCATCTTCCGACAAGCCAAAACGAGAGTGAGAGAGGAGAGCATGAGTGTGACATTGTTCACATTCTGCAAGATGACATCTTCCATATGTTTTCTATTAAAAGCTCCTGGACCATCTGTGACAGAAGGAAAATGGCTAAATGGCAATGTGCTCCCTAACCCCTAACTCTACACAAGACTACACATGAAAGGGTAGCCTACATTATAGAAGCATGAAGTTGTATCAAAATACATTTAGAACACTGGTCAATATTTTTAGAATGTTTGTGGTGCCGTCAGCTCCATTGGTTATAGTAGAAATTAATTGTTATGGCAGACGTGATGTTGACACTTCAGTAACTATAGTAACTGGTGTAGCTCCACCCTAAATCCTGAACCCTGACTCCTCATCTCTTCTCCTTCTTCCTAACTGTTCTGGAGCCTCCAGATGTTCATATGAACTAATAATCCAGAGGGAAAATTTTCAGGCAGTCAGTCAGTCAGTCATTCAGATCACTGCTCTGTGTGCATCCCAGCTGCCACTGTTGTGCCCTTGAGCAAGGCATTTAACCCTAAGTTGCTCTAGGGGAGACTGGCCCTGAACACTTGATAGTTGACGAGTTGCAAGTCGCTTTGGATAAAAGCGTCTGCTAAATGCATAAATGTAAATGTGCATGCCTGCATGTGTGTGTGTGTGTGTGTGTGTGTGTGTGTGTGTGTAAATAAATATCAATCTTAGCGTACCTGCTAAAACAAAACATCCTCACAATAACCCTGTATGTGTCTGCCCTATGTATGCACCTGATATTCCATCAGTACAATTTGGTCCCATTAATCAGTCAGTAGCCACCCAGCCCACCCTCCCCGTGGCAGCGTGCCATCAGAAGGACTGGGGCGGGAGTGGCACTGGGCTCCTGTGACATTTAGCAGCTCATTGTGAGGTCTGATGGGTGGGGGCTGGGAGTGGGAGAGTCATTGTTGGAGAAAAAGTCAGATCCTAATCATGCATTTGTCATTAAATGCCTGAATAAAGCTGGACTGGGAACTCAGAGGTGGGAGGTGGGAGATGGGAAGTGGGAATGCAAGATTCTCACTGGCAGCTGGGCGTGGAGCTGTGCTATTCCTGGAGCTGCTACCCACCCATATGCACAATCTGAGCTCTGTGTGTGTGTGTGTGTTAGTGTGTGAGTGAAAGAGAGAGACTGCATTAGAAAGAGACAGAACATGAGGGAAACACAGAGATGGTGTGTATATGTGTGTGTATGTGTGTGTGTGTAGGAGAGTGAGCACATGAAAGAGAGAGGCTGTGTGTATGTGTGTATGTGTGTATGTGTGTGTGTGTGTGTGTGTGTGTGTGTGTGTAGGAGAGTGAGCACATGAAAGAGAGAGGGTGTGTGTGGGTGTCTGTGTGTGTTAGGAAGGGAAGGGATGGAAACAGAACTGGCGGGAGATGGCACGGGGGTGGGGACACACAGGATCTTCTCTCAGCCCCATTCAGCCTCTGCCATGAAGTGGTCCAGGCAGTCAAAACACCCCAACACACACACACACACACACACACACACACACACACACACACACACACACACACACACACACACACACACACACACACACACACACACACACACACACACACACACACACACACACACACACACACACACACACACACACACACACAGTACTGGGAATGCCAAAAAAGTCAATTAATAGAAAGTCAGACACACTGCCTGAGCCAGTCATCACATCCAGGCTGAGACAGACTTGGCATGTTTGGCTCTGTCTGCTGTTGCTAAAGTGGGTGTGTGGGGCGACGAGTGTGAGGGGAGTGTTTGAGAGCAGGGTGTGTGAAGCGACAAGTGTGGACAGACTGTTTGTCTGTGTGTGTGTGTGTGTGTGTATATGAAAGAGAGAGAGAGACAGGTAGACAGACAGACAGAGAGAGAAAGAGAGAGTGTATGAGAGATTGTGTGTGTGTGTGTGTGTGTGTGTGTGTGTGTGTGTGTGTGTGTGTGTGTGTGTGTGTGTGAGAGAGAGGTGTGTTCTTTTAAGGTCAGTGGACCACACAGCTTCAGTCACCTCAGTGGGAGAGGGGAATAGGTGTGTGGTTAAGAATAGATGCACAAAAACACACACACACACACACACACACACACACACACACACACACACACACACTAACTCTCTCTAACAGACACATATGCAAGCACCGACACCCATATATCATACACACCCTGTCTCTCACACACATAGGCACAATCGCACGCACGCACGCACACACACACAAACTTGGCAACACTTGTTCTTCATAGTTGTGCAATAAACTCTATCCTCCTCCACGCATCTTAACATTACGTATGGGAACACACCCATATGCACAGGCTTCCAATCGGCTCTCTGGGCAGATAAGCCTACTAGCTCAGCTGACTGACAGATGATTCACAGCACAGAACACAGAACACATGACCCTGCGCTAGGGAACATGCATTATGAGCTCATAAAGGAGCCGCAGCAAAGGCGAGACAAAGAAGAGAAACAAGATACCATTCCTCACTCACTCAAAGGGGAAACATAGCAAGCAAAGGCACTTTGGACTGGAAATGGAACAAGCACAAGCACAAGATGTATGGGGAAGAGAATGTAGGAAAACGTAGGTGAATGTGCATGCGTCTGCGTGTGTGTGTGTGTGTGTGTGTGTGTGTGTACACTTGCATGCAGTTCCAGTTCGATGAGTTCAATGAGCTCTGGCAATATTTGCTGAGTATGTGCCTGCACATGTGACATGACATCACAAGGCTGACCTACTGACCCCCTACCCTTACCCTCCCATGCTTGTGCAGAAACACACCCCTGGCGACACACACACACAGGAGAGTGGTTCTTCAAGCCATCCCCTTCTCCATCCACCACATCCACCATTACTGTTTGACTGAGCAATAGGCTGTATATGTATGTGTGTGTGTGTGTGTCTGTGTGTGTGTGTGTGTGTGCATACTTGCATGCAGTTCCAGATTGATTGAGCTCTGACATGACATCACAAGGCTGAATGACTGAGCTCTACTGACCCCTTTACCCCCATGCTTGGGCCCCCCTCCCTCTGCCTCAAACACCAGAGCCCACATTACTCATCCATCATGCCCACTCACCAGACCCGCACATACTTCACTGGGGTGCACACACACACACACACACACACACACACACACACACACACACACAGAAGAGTGGCTCTCTTCTTCCACAGGAAGTGGCAAGCCACCCCCTTCTCCTTGATTCCAAAGAACATCCACCATTACTGTTTGATTGAGCAATAGGCTGTGTGTGTGTGTGTCTGTGTGTGTCTGTTGCCAGGGGTGTGTTTCTGTGGAAGAGTATGAGGAGCCTTTGAAGACGAATCCAACACAACCCTACAGAGTTGTCAAGCCTGACAGCTGTCATTCACACCTCCGTAGCAGGTCTCTGCTGCACTGACAGAATCAACTGACTGAGACAACTGCTACCAATATACAGCAGTAAGCTCTAGGAAAATCAGAACAGAAATTTCTGAGCTTGGACTGACTTTATTTGTTTGTGTGTGTGTGTGTGTGTGAGTGTGTGTGCACACCCTGTCATAACACACTTATCTTGTCCTTGCTTCTAAACACATGTACACACACACGCACGCACCTTCTAAATACATGCCCTAAGTCCTGATCCAGAAAAAGACCCAAGAGGTGTGGTCCGATCCAAGTACACTAGACTGTACACACATTGTACAGTGCGCACACACACACACACACACACACACACACACACACACACACACACTTCCTGCCTATATCTGCCTAAGGACCTATGAAAGAGCTCCTTTGACAGCAGTTCAAAATACTGCTTAGTAGGGCAGGTCTCACTCAAAGGTCAAAGGAGGTGTGTGACTGCACTTGTGTGTGTCCTCAAAGATAGGGCGTCCATACATACACACACACAAAGTTCATGTATTTTCATACCCGATACTTCCTGCAATATCATCACACAATGCAGCATATTGATTGGAGGTGGCCGTTGCTAGCGGTCGTGCCCTCGTTTTGGAAAAACAACAAGTTTGGTTTTTCAGCTCCCTGGATGAAGCTCATTTTAAGGCACAACTGTGGGGGAGTGCTGCTGCTTTTTCCTCTCTCCTCCCTCCCCACACACACACACACACACACACACACCTCTCTCCCTGCACTGAATCATTACTAATGTGCTCTGGTGTTAAATATAGCTGACGGAGAACCGCGAGCTCGCAAGAACAAGGCTCCTGTCCCGTCAGCTTGTGTCTGCGGTAGAGCCGCTCAGGCCCTGTTTTGTCCCTGACTGCTCAGCGAGACGGAGACGGAAACAGCGACAGAGCAAACGGTGCATGTTGAGACGCCGCATCCAGAGGAGCATAATCTGAAATTTCGATGTTCACACAGATATGCCACTCACACCCACACACACACACTGAGCTAGTCCTGACTCCACTAAGGACTTTCAGCTTCTTTTACTCACTTCCCTGACTGGTCACAGTACCACAGTACCTCCCCAACATCCAAAGCCCTTCTTTTCAGGTGAGAACAAGTCACTGAATCCCAATGCCTTTCTCACCCTGAACCCTAAGCACTCAAAGACTTAAAGGAGAAGTCCAGAGTGAATCAATTCACATGTGCAACAATATTGTTGGGATGACTTTCAGATAGATTGATTTTATAAATGATAAAAGATTGACAGCCAATCAGAAACCATGGAATTTTAGACATTAGTTCATTCACATGATAACAGACTTAAATGTTATTGTTGGTTAGTGTAGACAGAAATAGCATTACAGTTACAGTTATGTTTATTGTTATCGCTCAAGGTGTGAACAGACTCATGCAGGTGTCAGATCTCAGAGTAAACAAGTGACACGATTCTGTATTTGGGTGGGGG